>PVHY01022951.1:0-21670 GCA_004024945.1 Uropsilus gracilis | reverse complement strand
CATTGCATTTCCTGTAGTTTCTTATTTAGTGTTTCAATTTCATTTTTCTGTATGTTGATGATGTTGCCCATTTTACTGCATTCTTGTTTACATTTTTCTACTACTTCTCTTAATTCGTTGAATGCTTCTTCTTCCCTTTTGCTTTCCCTTTTCTCCCCCTCTTCCTTGGATTCTTTGAGTACTTTCATCATTTTGATTCCGAATTCTTTGTCTGACATATGGAGCATTTCTTCCATGTCATCCAAGTTGATTTCTTCAGGTTGTTTATCCTTTGGTGGTGAGTTATTTTTCTTAGGGCTTGCTTGAGTATTCATGGTCTTCCTCCTTCCTGTGTTTTCCTTTCGTATCTGCTCTACATATTGGGTGACTACTGCTCTAGTTTTAGGCATGTTGAAATCTATATAGTTGTGGATAACTTTGCCTATGTGCTTCTGGTAGTGAGTATCCTTGATTTCTGAGTTTGCGCCAGTGCCACGTAGCGGTGCCGGCGCTTTTGGGTTTGGGGTGGAGGCTGCTGGCGGTCAAGACAGTTGGCCAGGCACCCCCAGTTCCTGAGGGGGCGGTCAGGGATGAGACCTCACCTGACTTCCGCGGAGCTCTCACCCAGCTGCTGGTGCGATGGCCGAGGGACTTGTGGTTCCCTGTCGCCGGTGAGACTCAGCTGCCATGAGCCTCAACCCGCGCAAGCTGGGCCCTGGAGTGGAGGCTGCTGGCAATCGATATTTAAACTCTTAACTTGAAGAAATGTTTTTTGATTTCTTCTTTTTCAGTCACCTTTGATAATTATATTTAATATTATATGATGCCATTAAGACCACTCCTACCTTTTTCTTCTTCTTGTCCCCATTAGTTTCTGAATCAGTTCAGCTATGTGTCAGTCCTTCATATGTGAATCCAAAATGTGTATGTACAGAGGAGGCAATGGGGACAATCTCAAGAAAATGTCCTAGGAGCAATGATATTAGAAAAATGTTAAGGATCATAGACAAACATTAAAAGCTAGAAAATTCAGTGTTCAGCATCTAAACACCATGGTAGGGAGGAAGGTAGGGGGGAAGGGTGTTCTTAGCTGCTTTTTTGGTGCCCTTGAGTTATATGGTAAAGGACAATTAATGTGAATTTACTTTCCCTGAATCAGACCCTTAATGTTAATCCATTAAGTAGTTTATTGGGTGATTATATTAAAGAGGTGTTTGGTCCAGGAGGAGTAGGTAGGCATTCTGCAAATGATTTCCTGTCCATCTTAACCCAGAAATGTTTGTACTTGACCCTTTTTTTTGCTTTTCCTTTCCAAACAAATCCTCTGAAATACTTGGTTATTTCCTTTATGGTAGGATACAGTGAACATTAATTACTTTATTTTTTTTAATGTGTCTATCTAAATTGCCTTAAATATACTGATAGATGGGAATTACGCCTGTGTTTGTGACATTCTGTATATTGTTGGTTAGATATTGTTAGAAATTACAGATTCTTAATTTATTTTACATTAAAAAATCAATGGAAATCCATGTCACATAAATCAGAAGAAATATCTTAAATTTTGAATGACTTTCATAGTTTTACAAGTTGCAAAATTATGAGCTTAGCAAAGATTATTGACAGAAATCGAGCTCATTTAAAAAATAATATATTTTTTTAAATTGATATTTGAAAACTGATTACAACATCTTAAGTCTTGAATGGAAGGGGTAAGACTAATTATATTCTAGTTATTTGAAGTAATTTATATCTTGTTTTAGCCTTATTCTTAAATGATATACTCCCAACCATGTTATTCTTGATGTAAAGTAAAGCAAGAACACCAAGCAAAGTGTAGTTTTCTGCTTTCACAACTGTATTCAAATAGGGCAACTTCTCTTTTGCCTAAAGGTATGATGAGCAAATTAAAATATCAGTATGGAAATAAGGTACAAAGGTGCATATAAGTTATGGAATTAAGTATACTAAATGTGTGCTCAGACAAAGCCAGAGATGCCTTATTCCTTGATCAGAAAAATAACATTAACAGTCTGCTAGCTAAGTGTTTGAGAGAGGGAACAAATATTTTTGAATATTTACCACTGCAAATGAAGTTTAAACATTGCAGTTTAGAGATAAACCTATCTTAACAAGAAAAATATTCTTTATAGCTAGCCATTAGTAGAATGTAATAGCAGTTCCCCAAACATTTTAAAAATTCATTTAAGCTGCTTGGCGTGTACACACACACACATATATGTATGTATATATTTACCTCAAAAATAATTTATTGAGGTGCAATTCATATAACATATTAACTCTTCAAATGGACAAAATCAACACGTTTTAGAATTCTTGCCTTCAGATAATCTTGATTATAATGAAAAAGTAACACTATTAGATGAATTTCTAAATGCTACAGCAAGTTCTGCTAAGTAAAAATCTTTTTGGTAATATATTAAATTGTTACTTCAACACCAGGAAAAAAACGAAACAATGGTGTGAAAATATAGTCAAGCCAGTAAGTATTATCACTCACTTGGACCAGTAGTTGATATAATTGCAAGTAGTTTCTTGCAATACCCACATGTGTTAGGGCTGTAAGATTTTCTTCTGAAGTACAAAAGTCAAAAGATTTCCTAATTACTCCTAAAAGCAGTCCTTATTAAATGAATACTGAATATCATTGCATGTCACTAAGCAGTATATTTTCTTCCACAAAAGTTCATAAAGGTAATAAAATAATTCTACATACTTTTAAATGTGGTAATTATAGCAACTCTTCTCTGGTTGGCATAGGTATAATCTATTGTCCTGTTGTTAACTGCTAAAGAAACAAAAAACAAACACACATATATGAAGGAATAACTACTGTCTTTTTCAATGCAGGCAAAGTAAATAAGTAAATGTCAAATTTCTCAGTAAAATCCCTATGAAATGAAAATTAGAAAAGGAAGTGACATACCAGGTTGTTTTTCTTTATATATATTCTGTTAGAGATAGCATACAGTCAACACACTGATTCTTCTGACAGAGGCATGTCTAGTGTTTCCTATCAGCACCTTGCTACAGCCTGTAGAGGACCACCAGCTGGACCCTCACCGTGACTATCACTACCCGTAAAGGAATTACCATTTAGAGGGGAGTGTTTAAGGCATGACAGACTTAGCCAGGGTTATTCTTCTATTGTGTGAACCAGTTGTGAAAGGATAGCCAGTTTTCTCAGGAACTTATTTTGTCTTCCTCTATCTTTACTTCAGACTTCCCAGAGTAGATCATTGGTGCCATTCTAGTTGGTCTCCTGTCATCCATTCCACTATACAGGAAATGAGATGTAATTAAAAGTCATTAAATATTTAAAACCATTAAATACGCCCATTAAGTTTCTGTAAAATAAAATTGGAGAATAAAATTGAAGTCTTAAATTCTTCTTCTCAGAGTCAAACACTGACAGAGATGTCTGTTATTTCATACCCAATGATGCCCTTAAATATTCCTTATGCACATATGAAAATAGCAACCTACAAGAAATTACATTGCCTTTCCTAATGCAAATAAAAGTTACATCTGAGTTTTAAAGGAGAAATTAAAGCCCAGGTTTCACTAGAATATTCATTTTTATTCCAACCTAAAATTCACAGCATACAAATAGATGAATTCAGCTAGTGAGAGAGCAAAGCCAATTTAATCTTTGGCTCCCCTGAGGTAAATGTAGTTCACGGTCCTGCCCCCACCCCAACCTCAGCTATAATCTCTGACTCCTGGAGGTAAAAATGCACTGAAGTGAGGAAAATTCTGCAGCAGGATATAATGATCCAAAATGACAGGGACAATAATGACAATGAATTTCATGTCTCCCAGTCATGAGTTGGAGATGCTTGACTAGGCTGACTTATACAATTAAATTGTTACAGGTACAGCAGGAGATACAGTTAGCTATATGCTTTGGGGAGCACTGCCTCTGGCAAAAAGGATATTGTGGAATCCAGATTCTTTTGTAAGGAACAAACTATTACTCTCTAGGCACATACCTGCAATTATACACTTTAATAAAAAGAAAGGCAGGGTTAAAGACAAGTCTTTTAAGGTGTTGATTTTATCTACTTTGAAAGCTTAAAAAAATGAATTACCCAATAACACAAAGGTGATTTTTTCCTTGGCCTTAATATTTTTGGTTTTTGTTTTTCCATTGCTTTCCCGGAACATAAGGCAAATCTAAAGATGGTACCTTTAATCATTATTTATACTATTTGCAAATACAATTGTTAGAATTAATTGGGTGTTAACTACTTTAAATCTTACACATTAAGATTTTAATTTAAAATCTTAAATTTTAAATTAAGCACATTAATTTCTTTAGATTAATAGAAGTTAGTTGAATAAATAGCTGGACACTATGGATTTACAAACAAAAGAACAGTGCCATTATGCAAGTTTGGCAGTGTGCTTTCAGTGCAGTTTTTATAAGGCTAATAGTTATCTCAAAATTGAAGTGGATGAGCCTTATGGGGTGCACAAAATGACTCACTGGGTATAGGCAGAATATAGAACTTCTACTTGCACATGTTATTGTCAAATTCTTTATAAATAACTTTGTGTATGTGGTTAAAATGCCTGTAATATTTAAATACATATGTAGATATACATGTATTATATATACATAACTATTAGTATATGCTCAACAGTACCTGCATATGCAAATAGTAATAGCACATTTGCAATAAGTAATTTATATACAAATATATTTACTGGTGTTATATGCTGACATTTATTTTATTTTTGGAATACTTGACTTTTCTTTCTTGAGCTGGATTAGTAATTTGTCTTCATTTTGTATCTTTCATAACTGATAATTTGAATGTTTTCAGTGTAAATGTATTCAGTGAGAGGAAAAATAACTCTGAAAGAGTAAACATTATCAATATCTAGTTTCTGTGAACTATTGAAAGGACTGAGAAAGCAACTATTAATTAGGGAGGTGATATCTTAGGGGGTTTTAAGTTATCAAAATTTGTTAAAATGCATTGAAGCTTCTGTTCATTCTGTCTTTATTTTTATTTGTCTTAAAATAAAAATACAGTTGACTTATTTAAAAGTGTAAGGTTATTTTTGCTAATAGTTCTTAAGGCTCCTAACTCTTGATATCTTTATTGTACATATTAAGAATTAAGATTAGTAAATATTTATTCATATGAAAGATTACATAAAGTACATATGTAAGTTGTGAAACTTAATTATAAAAATTCTACAACCCTTTACTTTCTTTAAAACCTGGAATACTACTAAGAGATTGAAATTCTTTGTCATTTCAAATTGACTGCTTAAATTTCTTTTTTCTCCCCTTTTCATAGCAATAGCTGCTATTTTGAATTCTATTATTAAGAGTTTCTGCTCTTTTTTTATCTTATATAACAGCTTAAGGTAATTTATTGTTTAGTTTTGTTTTTAAACTCTGTAAAAGCATAATATGATGTTCTCTAAGTAGATAAAAGCCTTTTGGAAAATAATTTAATTCACCTGGTAAACTTGTATATACATTGTGATTCTAACTATATGCTTTTACACCTGAAACATTTATACATGTATACTAGGAAATATATACAAAAAAGTTTATTGAAGCATGGGTATTATTTCAAAAAGGGAAATAAGTTAAATATCTATGAAGAAGCAAATGAATAATTATGTTGTATTAGGGAACAGTTAAACGACATTGAAAATGAATGGACTCAGTTAAACTGAAAAACACGAATGATTTTTAGAAAAATAATGTTGAAAATGTCATAACATGTTTCATAATTATAAGCATCACAATCATTGTTGAAAACTGCTTTGAAAGAATCATTGTGTAGTTGAAGCAATTAGCAATCAACAATGTGGCAGTAGAGAGGTCTATAAAGTTTGTTGAGTGTTCAGTTCTACATGAATTTAGGATTATTATACTCAATCACAGCATGTTTGGAGATTTATGTGAACTAACACGTAAAATAGCTCTAAAGGTATAAAATATTACTTGATTATTTTTTTCTGGGTTATTTTTAAAAATGTCCTCTATTACACTAGCTTTCTGTTTAATGAAAATATTCCAAAGTGAAGCATCAATCCTACAAATGTCCCTTTATATATTTAAAGTTTACAAATTCCACCAGAAAAATTTTGCAACATAATCTTAGGAAAAAGGAAAGCATATATAAACAAATATAATGTTTGAAATTTAGAGAGCTAAACACAACACTTTAAAAGAATTTACTATAAAATTATTCAACCCTTAAACATTGATTTAAAACATATTTACTTTTAATATTTCTCCTTGTCCACATGTCCACTTAATTTATACTTATAAACTGAATGAATAATTTTTATCTTCTTTTCCTACTGTCAGTATTTCCATTGTATTTCTTCTCTTGTTTTCTGAGTTACATAAATGAAACTGACGTTATTGCTCATATAGCAGGCATATGTTTTGCCCCCAAAATGCTGCCTTTTTTGCTGTTTAATGTATCTGGATACCAACTAATGCTAAATGATATTTGACATGTACCCCTAAGAAACAAAACTTATAAATTGTGCTTCAAAAGAAACCTTGAATAAATAGGACACATTTGTGTCCACCCAGACTAACATCCAACATATGCTTTAGCTTCCTAATGATGAGACAGAGCAAAATAGCCCCTAGGAAAGTTTGCAATTGTTTATTGCTCACTTGACCAGCAAGTATTAAATATAAGACTTTCATTCTTTTACTACTAGTTTTTAAAAAATAAATGAAAACACACAAAAGTAGAGTTGATCAGGTATAACATATGGAAGTAGTGGTCATACTATAGTATTCTGTATGTGAACACTTAAATATCATGCAAAAATTTAAGTTGTTGAATAGATACAATGTGGTCACAGTACGTTAACTTACCTCTCCTATTCTGTTGCTCAACTGATCTTTTTCAAAAGCTTGCAGTATTAAAGAAAGTCAGAATCTATGTTACCAAAAATTTCCATACCCTCTACCCCCAGTTGACTGATTTATACCAAAAATATTTATGAGTTTCTACTATTTTTCAGACATTTTTGCCTGGCATCAGGGTCAAATACATTAAGGCCAGATTTCTGAGCTTTCAGGTTTTTGCAATTTCATTGTACCCAAGCCAAAAATTGTGCTGAATACATGGTACTTGTTTCCAACAATGTATTTTTTTACCTCTATATAGTAGATCATGGGTTTTAAAATGTTTTTTCCCCATTGAATTATCTTAGTTGACCCCACTCACTTTACTGGAATGGGATATTATCCCTATTTGACAGGAGGTAGGAGAATCATACCTAAATAGCTGAATCAATATTTCAGAGACATGGTGATATGAAAGTCATGTTCCCCCCAAAACAGAACTTTCCACAATATAAAATTTAACATCCTAGCTACTTTCAGCTACCATCAGGTTTTAAGTCTGTTAGACATTTTAACAAAAACAGCCCAATAGTTCAATGAGGTAGTGCACATTTTTAATTTTTTAATTTGATTACATATATATATATATACACACACACACCATCATTATATTCTCCAGGGTTCTACCAACCATTTTGTCCCCATGAACCATCATTTAATCTCTTGTGCTCCTCTCTCCCTAGGTTTTACCCCTTTCCCCTTTCTTGCTCTATGCTTCAGTTCTGACAGTTTTAAATTTTATTTGTCCTTTTGTTTGTTTGTTTTACATATGTACTGCATGTAGGTAAGATCATTCAGTATTTCTCTTTTTTTTTCTGGCTTATTTCTGCTAACATGATTCCTTCTTGGTTCACCTATGTTATCACACTTGCCGCAAATTTGTCATTTTTAGTTACTGAGTAATAGTACATTGTGTACATATACCATAACTTTCTGACCCATCCGTTTATCTGTTTTGGGGGCGTTTGGGTTGTTTCTATATCTCGGCTCTTGTAAATAGTGCTGTAGTAAATATCTGAGTACAGGTGTCTTTTTGAATTAATTAAACCTTTGGGTAGATTCTTAGACGTGGGATTGCTGGATATGATAGTTGCATATTCAGTAGTTTGAGGTCTTCCACATAGCTTTCCATAGTGGCTGGATCAGTTTGCATTCCCACCAGCAGTGTAAAAGAATTCCTTTCTCTCCGAATCCATGCCAACACTTGTTGCCCATTTTTTTGATATTGGCCATTCTTACCAGTGTGAGATGGTATCTTATGGTTTTGATTTGCATTTCCCTGATTATTAGTGATGTTGAGCATTTTTTCATATGCCTATTGGCCATTTGTATTTCTTTGAAGAAGTGTCTTTTTAGTTTTTCCCATTTTTTCACTAGGCTTTTGGCTTTGTTTTTGTTGAGTTGTATGTGCTCTTTGTGGATCTTTGTTATTAGTCCCATATCATTTGTAGGGAGGGTAAAATTTTTTTCACATTTGGTTGGATTGTTATTATTATTATTTAGGTTATTGTCTGTCTCTTTTGCTGTACAGAAGCTTTTTGATTTGATGTAGTCCCAGCTGTTTGTTTTCTTTCATTTTTCTAGCATCTGTGTATGTGTCCTGAAAGAGGTTCCTGTAGTGTAAGTGGAGTGTTTTACCCATATTTTCTTCTATGTATTTTATGGTTTCAGTTCTTACATCCAAGTCTTTTATCTATTTTGAGTTGGTTTTTGTAATGGTGTGAGGGAGTAGTCTAGGTTCATTTTATTTGCATATAATAGTCCAGTTATCTAGCATCATTTATTGAAAAGCTATCCTTGTTCCAATGTATATTTGGGTTTTTTTTTTTTGCCATTTTGTTATAGATTAGTTGATCATACATGTGTGACTTTATTTCTGAACTTTCAGTTCCGTTCCATTGGTCTGTCTTTGTTCCAGTACCATGGTGTTTTAATTATTATAGCTTTGTATTATAGTTTAAATATGGGGTTGTAATCCTCTGTTCTTACTTCTTTTGGTCAGGAGGGTTTTGGATATTTGAGTTTTTTTTGTCATACATATAAATTTCAGTAATTTTTGTTCTATTTCTTTAAAGAATGTCATTAGACTTTTTATTGGAATTGTAGTGAATCTGTAGATGCTTTTGGTAGGATAGCATTTTGATAATGCTAATTCATTCAATCCATGAGTAAAGAATATTGTTCTGTTTCTTAATGTCTTCTACTTTTTAAAACAATGCTTTATAGCTTTCTTTGTATAGTTCTTTCACATCTTTTCTTAGTTCTTTTTCCCCCAGTCTTTTAATTTTCATTGGTAAATGGACTGTGTGTGTGTATTTTTTTTAATCTTCTTCTGACTGATTTTTTGTGAATAAGAAGGCCACTGATTTTTGTGTGTTGATTTTGTATCCGTCTACCTTACAGAACTGGTTTATTGTTTCAACTAATTTGTCTGTGGAATTTTTTTTGTGGGGTTCTCTACATATCATCTGCATATAATGATAACTTCATTTCTTCTTTCCCTATTTATATTCCTTTAACATCTTCCTCTTGCCTTATTACTCTAGCTAGAACTTCCAGTACTATTTTGAAAAGTAGAATATACATTTTTTTTAAATTGAGGAATATTTCAAACAGATGCAAAAATATTGGAAGTAATAAAATAAACTTCTTAATTCAACATTTATAAACTCAAGACTAAACTTCATCTATACTCCTCTTGACTTTCCCTGCCCCCAGATATAATATTCACTCATAAATATTTTAGTTTGTATCTTTTAAGTTAAGACTTTCTTTAAAATACAACCGTAGGTAAAATTTTAATAGTTTCCTAGTATTAAATTATCTGGCCATAATTCACTTATCCCCTCTAATCTCACAATCTCACATGGCTCCTGATTAAAAAATCAAACAAATAAAATCCTTAAATTTCATATTTGTAAAGTCATTCTTTGTAACAATAGGTTTCCCATCCCTTCCTTTACTTTTATTTGTTTGTTTGTTTGTTTTTTTGAGACTAGGTCTCAGTATTTTTGCCCGTGGAACCGCAGGTTCACATTGCTCGGGGTACCACAGACTCAAGCTAAACCTAGCAGCTCAGCTTCCCAGGTAGCTGGGATTACAAGAGTGCACCACCACACCCAGCTATTTTTTTGGAACTAGGTGTCACTATGTTGCCCCGGGCAGCACTCGAACCTCGATCCCAGTCCCAACTGTGACTCCATAAGCTGTTGCTTACAGGCATGTGCCACTGTGCCGGGCCCATCCCTTCCTTTATTTCTTTTTGTTTTCATTTGACATTCTCATTGTAACTCAGGTTCATCGGTGCTGAGACTTGATAATCTGTTGCTATATAAGTAACAAATCTCAAGCCTAATGACTTAAACCATCCTGACACTCTCACTAACTGTTCTAAGAGGCTTAGTTGGATGATTCTCGCTTGGGATCCCTCAGATCCCAGAGATGGAGGATCAGCTGGTGTTCTGGAAAAAAAAATGTTCTGAAAACTTTTTTACTTACATGTCTGGCTCCTTGCCTGAGAAGGCTGGAACAGCTGGGAACTGATCTCATGGCTTTTTCCAGTAGCCAGCGTGGATATTATCTCATGGTACTAGACTTCTTAAGTGGTGATTGGCTTACCATAATGAACAAACCAAAGTATACATCAACCAAAGCAGCCAAAGAAGACTGCTTCTGACTTTGTCTTAGAAGTTACACGGCATCACTTCTGTAACAGTCAATAGATGTGAATGACAGGGGCAACCCAGATTGAAGAGACAAGACATTACGAAAGTAAGGGAAACAGGAAGCATGTTGGTGAGAAGTGGAGTATAAGATGACTATCTACAAAGAGATTGCATAGTTTTGTCAAAAATACTTTAGAGATGGTAGTGTGAATTTCTATCATGAATCTTTTTGCCTTAAACATCAGTCATAAAATCAGTCAATTCCTACATTAATTACACTATTTCATTAGACGTTATAGAATTTCAAAATGTTCTTTCCAATTTCATTTATTAGTTTTATATTACTTTTAATTTCCCTATATTAACTCTTTCTCTAGCTTGAGCTACATTTGTATAAAATGTCTGGAGATATGCTCCATTCTGTCCATTTATGTATTAACCTTCAAAAACCTTCCAAATGTCATAAAATTTTTCTTTTTTATCATCAGCTAAACTTTTGACTTTAAATATATTTGACATGTGTGAATCCATTTAGAGTTGTTAATGTTCCAGTCAGCCTATCACTGACCCATGTGCATTTTCTCCTGAGTGACTCCTAATCACTTGATATGTCATGGTCTATGATGGCTTTTGTACTGTCTGCTATAACAAAATGATCTAAAACTTTCCTTCCATAGACCTGGAACTACCCATTTCTCCAATAATCCTTGAGTTCTTCCTATAAAGAATGCTAATTAGAGATTATAACCTACTTGCTATTGCTACTAGTAAGTAATCATTTCTAGAGTTTTGAGTAGGAAGAGTTAAAGATTTTCTTTTTTTTTTCTCATAAAAAGAAAATGAATTCCTAGATATAACTCCACTTCAGATTTAGGAATACATGACTTTAAGGCTTTTATTAAACTCCACAAGTCATGCATCTAAATATGTTACTGAAACCAGTCTAAAACTTTTTGTTATACTGGTTGTGTGTTTATTGTTCTTACCATATATGCTATTGTTGATATCCAGACAAGTTACTATCTTTTAAAGCAACTTGACCTAACTTCTATCAGTATGCTTATGCCACAACCCAATATAACAAATCAATTTAAATTTTGCTTTCAACCATTAGGAATTTAATTTTCTAAGTTTTCCTTTTGCTTAATGATTATATAAAGTTCAGAGTTTCAAAGTAAAAAGTAAGCTATTCAAATAAACCTAGCTTTATCTTTGTTTTTGCTACCCTCTTCTCCTTAAAGATAATATATTTTTTATTTTTAAAGAATCTTGATGAATATTGTTATTTTGTATGCCTGTGTATATATTTTATGTACGCTTCTACTTGATTTGTCTACCATGTCTTAGATAATAGAAGTTTGCCTTGCTTTTTCTTTTTTAGCCTAATATATTGGAAGTTTTATTCCACAGCATTGTAAGGAACCATAAAGCTTTGTAAAGGTGAATTTTGTAAAGCACCCAGAAATCATATTTTATGGCATCAAATATTAGGTTATGTTAACTGCTTAGAACAAAATATATCCTTTGGCAGAGACTTGATCCTTAAAAACCAACATTTTCAAAAGGTTTTTTTTTATAAGTGCAAAAGTCTTCTTTCCTTTGCATACACTAAATGATGGAACATCCTCTAGCTTTAGCTTCTTAAAGATGAAGTTAAAATTAGGCTTTAAGTCTCAAATTCTAGTGTTATTATTATGTAAAATGTTTGATTTGTCTTACCTTTGGAAACTTAATTATCTACTTGTGTTGCATACCAGTCTGCTTAGTCAGACTATAAGCTCATATTAATTATAGTATTTTAAATACATGGATCTGTTTTATACATACATATAATTATGTACTTAGTAAAATTGTTTTTATATTCTTTATATTAATACTACATTAAAATTTGGAGATGAAACTAAATTATACTTTATGATTGAAATTTTAAAAGTTTAAAGGATTTTTCTGGTTTTGTTTTGGAGATATTGAGAAAAACATGTTTGAGAAATATAAGCCATACAAATGTGCTTTGTATTGAAGCTTACAGTGACTATTCAATGCATTTGTCTCAAAGTAAATCTACTTTGCAAATATATTCATATCAGTCTTATTTGAAAGAAAGGAAGAGGTGTATTATTGCCACTGGACTATGAGGAAATAAATAGGAAAGAAAACAGTGGTCTTCAGGAACTGAAGATACAGTAAATTCTCAGGTATCACTTGGCAGAGTCCTTGGGTATTCAGTCTCTCCATTCTAACCATTATATCATTTTTTCAATGAGCTTGACATTGACAGTCTTTGTTCAGATAAGTGTTTAGAAAAAGGAAGAACGAAAAAGTGGTAATCAAATCCATTTTGGTGTTCTGTACATAAAGGTCCTAACTGCCTTGGTGTAATAGAAGGCTGAACTGATATGAACTTAAGAGAAATAACAATAATGTAAACATCCCTTTGATAAAAACAAAAGGCCCATTAATTTCAACTACCAATTCTACAGTCAAGTCCCGGTAAGCTGTTATAGAAAAACTGTGAAAAAGTCATATTTAAAAAAAGGCATATAAGTCCTTTTTTTAATGATTTATTTATTTATATATTTCACATCTTTGTATTCCTGGGGTTCACCCACCACCTCCCATAGACTGTATTCTTTGGAACTATGAAAACCACTATTTTAAATCGTTCATTTCAAAATAGTTTCATTATTACTATTAATACTCATATTGTACTTTATATTATAAAACACCCGTTAGATCATTATATCTACACACAGCAAATATGAACCACACAACACCTACTTAAAAAAAAATTCCACACTGCGCATTACAAACACATAACTGACTTCCCACACAACTTACTGTAACTAATGCTTCTTTCTTATCCAAACCCAAAGAGGTACTCTTCCATTCACTGAAAAAGTGTTACCAATGTGTAATTAATTTACTGCCTAGTCACAAGAATAAATCTTTGAGAGGAAAGTGATAAAATAGCACAGTAAATAGATATGTAATATCAGATTAGAACAAATCAAGTAATTTGTACTTTGTATTTATATCAAAGGAGATTAAAATCTAACTCTGAATTAACTTGGATGTGTAATGCCAAAGCCTTTCAGTAAAACAGAAATTTTATATATCCCAAAACTTTAGACTCTTTTTTTTTTTAACTTGAATGATGAATGGAATAGGTGATTTGTGAAGTTTTACTTCCCTTACAAAGGACAAAGTGTGACTGAAAGACAAATGGAAAGGGACGTATATAATTACGTGTGTGAAGCTCTAAACCCAATTTTTATTTTTTAATAGTGGCCTATTCAAATAGTTAAAAAAAATAGCAGTACAGGGCAGTTGTAATGGATACATATTATGTTGTAAGGATACATTTTTCACTTTTTATCTCTAACTTTTACTTATATATATTTTTCTCTCATCACACATTTGGGTAAAATTAGTGTTCTTATTAGTCTCTGAGTAAAAATAAAGAGGAAAGACATTTCTCCACTTAGTTATTTTTTTAAGTGGCAAAAACTATTGAAAATAATCTAACCATAAACATTAACACAGACAATGAAATAAACATACAGTTAGAGTAATATTTAAAGTATATAAATACTTAGATGAAATTAAATAACTTACTAAATTTTATTTTTTTATATTTACTATATTTGTAGCTAATTCTTTCCCTGCTCTATTCCAAATGTGAACAGAATCCCAAATATTTCAATGTAGGTAACACTCATCTGAAAATTGCTTCTCCTTCCCCATAAGCCCTAGAATGTGCATCTGGTTACTGAGAGACAGTGTTTGATGTACTGTGATTGAATATCACCCCCATCCCCCTTCCCACTTCCAGTTCTCCCTCCCACCCCACATCATATTGTGAGTTGGTTCTTTCTGTCATGATGTGTACTTTTTTGAGTTACCAATTTCAGAGTATTTTGCCATCCTAATTCCATGTCCATTTGGCATTTTGCCATTTTTCATAGATACTGAACTTGAAAATTTAGAAACTATAGGTCTTGTCCAATAGCTCTTTCAAGAAAATTATTCTTCTGACTTTAAAAACAGTTATTAGTGCTCATTGCTACCCAGAAATCAGGTGCGTCAAGACATAGAAATTCTGAGCTAATCAGCAGTTAGGGAACTTGGGGAGTTGGGGAAAATAGTCCCTAATTTCCACCTCTACCACCTGTATTTGATATAGAAATCATGTCTTATCTACTTTTGGCTAGAATCACATATTAAATTAAGTATTCATCAAAGATTACCTAACTCTTGTTAAGGAAGCACTGTAGCATTTTTGTGTGAAGTCTGTGTGCCAGAAGGACTCTTATTAGCATGTGAGGCTAAATATGGCCTCCAGGGAATTGGGTTACCAAGCCTCTATCGCCAAAGAGGGATATTTCCAAGGAAGCAACAGCCAGTGAGCATGGCACTCTTCTTTCTTGGTCAGTAGTTTGTGACCACTCTCATTGTTTCCCATTTTCCTGGTGTCTGAAATAAAATGGGAATTTTCCAGAAAGTTCTGTACTATTGAAGTACTTGCATAGACTATAGTGCTCTCTGTCTGCTAATAAGTTAAATGAAAAGGTGTGAGCAGTCTTATTTTTCCCTCAACAGCTCATGAAATGTGAGGTATTCTGAAGAAATGTTACAGGAAACTTAAAAAAGCAGGTTTTGAATTTTAGCTACATGTTGCTGCTGCTGAAGCTGCTGCTCCCAAAATTGCAGGGTTCTTGACCAGCCTGCTTCACACTACCCAGCCTTTGACTATATATAAGAATCTGAATCTGTTAGCAGGATCTCAGTTTTGGAACTTAGCCTCTTAGTTGTTTTGATAAATAAACCTGACTTCTAAAGGTTTTTGAAAAATACCAGGATGTGCAAAGGAGATTTTCATGTAAAATCTGCTGAACTACCTAAAGGGTGATTCTTGAGAGGAAGAAGACTGAAGGTTGACATGTATTACTTCTGAATTAAGTACCAACTATAGGACAAGGCTTATATTAATATTATGTTTGTAGACTCTAAAAATGAATACTTTAAAGGCCCTCTTTTCTTTAATTCTAGACTTGATTCTTCACCATGATTGGTCTTATTGTGTTAATTTTGGAGTGGTCATAAAGGAAGCCACACTTTATATATCATATTGGAATAATATATAGAGTCATATACAAGATAGAATAATAGTCTTTGCTATTTTTCATATTAGTAGCAATTTACCTATTTATGTATCACTTTAGTAATCATATTAGTGCCACATATGTAAGTAATGTGTTAGGGACTGGAGAGACACAAAATAAAATGACATTTCTCTTCTTCAAAAAGCTCTTTAACTATTAGGATGCATGTAAACAAACCAGTGATTTGCAATACTATTTAGAAGTTATGTGAGAGGTATATACCTAAGGTGGGTTTGTGGGCATCTAGAAAAACTTCCTTAATTGATACTAAGCTGAGTTTTAAAAATGAGTTAAAGTCATTTTTAAATAAAGTCAGTGGGGGAAGAGGTTAAAGGGCACATTTTGGTCAAGATTTATAGGCACATGGCATATGGGAAACAGTTGAATAACACTTAAGAGCAGGGAGAATAAAGAGAATTAGGGAACCATGCCTGGATCATGGAAGATTAAGTAAGCCTTGCTAAGGAGTTTACTTTGAAATTTTGTAGGCAGTGTGCATCCTGTGGATGAAAATGGCATTTGATGAAGGGAACTCATGCTCTAGGCTGGTTTTTTTTTGAGATTAGAAGGATTGTTTCAATGGAGATTTTATGTTAATTTGAAAAAAGTCAGCCTCAAAAGACAGGTAAAATGTTGGAAAGAGGATAGATAGCTTAAGACACAGAACTGTATCACTCTGTTCATGCTTCCTGGACAAACCAAGAGTATCCACTAAATAGATTTTATTTATTTAATGTTTATATTTCTGAGTTGACCTCTTTGCCTGTATTTCTGCCTTTTCTGGTCTTTCATTCTTTAGCAACTAACATCAAGTGTTTTCAAAATTCTATTTTAAGAATAATCTAGGTCTACAAATAGATACAGACTGGCTGCCCAATGCGATCTTTTTTTTCTTTCTTTTTTTGAGACTAGGTCTTGCTATTTTTGCCCGTTGAACCGCAGTCTCACGTTGCTTGGGGTACCACAGACTCAAGCAATCCCCAGCCTCAGCTTCCCAGGTAGCTGGGATTACAGGTGTGCGCCACCATGCCCAGCTACTTTTTAGAGGGACTAGGTCTCACTATGATGCCCTGAATGGGACTCGAACCGCGATCCCTAGCTCCAGCCACTTCATAGGCTGAAGCTTACAGGTACAAGCCACCGTGCCCGGCTGGCCAAATGCAGTCTTAACACTGAAAACCTACCAGCAAGGTTCACCTGGTTCCATCAACAGTCCCTCGCCCAGTGAAAGAATACTGCCACAGGAAAGAAAGAGACTGATGGACTTAGCACAGACTAGTAAACAACAAAGAATGGGGTTTGAGAGAATGATGGGGACCAGAGGGAGGAGGGAGAGGGGGGTATCCCAAGAACCATTTACCAAGGTTATGATTTAAAGAATAAAACTTTAAAAATTAATTAAAAAAAGAATAGATAGTTTGATTCTTCAATATAGTGGGCTTTAAAAAAAAAAACCTGGAGTTACCCAACTGGTTTTTGTCAGCATTTTAGAAAAAATATCAGCCTTTAACACACCGTTAGAGATATTAAACCCTCAGGGAAGTGAAGAATGCCTGGTGCATGCTAATTTCGTACTTATCCAGGTGGAAAAGAGAGAGGAATAGCCAAAGCTATAGATAGAACCAAGGGATGTCAGTTGCAACCTGGTCTCAGTTTGGTCTTAGTTCTCCTCGCTAATCCCATATCAGAACGTATGTGGTTTATTTCTAACCTGTATCATATTAAGATCTTACTTTGACAAATTGCATTTTGATTTATAGTCTGTGCTTTTGGCATGTGCTTTGATGGCATTAGCCAATTCTAGACACATATTGAATTCATTATGTACCTTATGTATGTAAGTAGTAATACTTCCTCTTAATGAACATACGGTCACATCAAAGTGCTGTGAGGTTGTTTTACAAAAGTGTCTTTGTGCAGTGCTCCTCAGAAGTTTGAGATGTGTGTTAAGTTGAAGACTAATTTGCTGTATTTAAAATTATATTTCAATGGAAATATTATAATTTTGCCCTCTTCTTAAGGTGAGTAGACTGTTATAGTCTGTTTGGTTCCTTGATTCTTAGGCTTAGTTTTTAATTAGAATTCAGTTAACATTGAATTTTTGACATATTTGTGACCAGATGAATTAAAAACTCATAAAGTGAAACTGACTTTGAATTTGTATCCTGAGGTATGACATTGTTAAAGAGTAGATGAGTGACTCATTTTCTTATTTTGTAAGATATTCACAAAATCTACTTTTTTGCATAGCTTTACTGTGTATAACTCTAAACTGAGGTAATATCTACTATAATTTTTTTCTTTAAAACATTAATCTTTTAATAGTTGTCAATAGATCTTTCCTGACAATGCTTGATAATTCAATTGATCTTTCAATAGCAGGGCTCTTTGAAGGCAGAGAAATAGCCTTGGTAACAGCAGAGAAATGCAGCAGAGAAAGGCAAGGCTCAGGCCTAGCCTGGCTGTGAGTAGTCCTCAGGTATAATGGCTAGCACTTTGAAACCCATGTCTTAGCTGACTTGGTTTAGTTCTCCTTATCCCTTTTGGCTTCACTGTGTGGGAGTCTGTTTGCAGAAAACCAAACAAGGAATTGGTTTTCTTAGTAATGATCCCTGAAATTAAGTGCATGGCAGCATCTTGGGGTTTTTAGGGGTTTGGGGGTTGTCTGTGGAGGATCCTGGGCACCTCCTTGAAGGTCTCAGGAGGATGTCAGAGCTCTGAGCAAGGAAAATGAGGGGAAAGTAGAGTTCTAGTTCTGGTAGGAGCTTAGAGAGCAAACTGCATACTGGGGCAGGAACTCTTATGCTTAGTGTGTGGTGAGAGACTGCAGCCTGAAAACACTGGTCATCTCTCATCTGCCTGTAGCATAAAACAAATGTGGGCAGATTCTAATTCAGGACTGAGTCAGAATGGTCTCAGGACTATTGTATTCCTTAAATTTATATTTGTTGAAAGTGTAAATATATTTTTAACTTGGTCTTGATCTTGGGTCAAAATGGGACAGTAGCCTTCAACTAAAAGGCCACATTTCAAATGCAGCTTCTGCCACCCAGGCTCCCTCAGGTTCCTACCACCCTCGAGTAGCAGTTGCCTGTCAAATGCAGTTGAACAACAGGGTTTATTTACAAGGGAATTAAACAGGGAAAACAAAATGTCCTGAAAGCCACAAGTGGCCAGTTATCTTACCCCACTCACCATTTTCAGCCCCAAAGGTCCCAGAAATACATATCCATGATGGTGCCCTTTTGCCCCTCCAAACCTGAGGCAGGCACTCTGCAAACTCCAGTCTTTCACCGACCTTTTCTCTTACCACATTACAGCTGCTCGGCTTCTCCTAGACTCTTCAAACTTCTTCCACAATTGCTGATATACAAACCAGCTTTCCAAATCCCTGGTCATCTACAGGTAGCAGCTCACTATGCCACCCTGATGCAGTGCCACACTCTACACCAGCCATTCTTCTATTGGTCACTGGTCACAACGGCTCTTGCCATCACTAGCTCACTCTTCCAGGGAGCTTGTGCCCAGCCTGGTCACTTGGGCTACTCTTTACCCACCTGCCATTTTCATGTCTCTCTTTTTCCTGAAAGTCTCTCTGTCTCTAGTCTCTGTTTCTTTCCTTTTTCTTTCTCTCTCTCTCTTTTTTCTCCTAAAAGCCAAAGGTACCATTTTCAGTCTACATGCCCTCTTGGTGATACATTTTCTCTTCCCCACTTGGGATTTGCCACAAAGTACCCTTCCTGTTTAGGCCTCTGTTATCTCTGTATTTTTCAGATGCAGCTAATGGCATCAGTGCATAAGTTTTAATACTGCCCATATTGGGGTCCCAGCTTCAGTCTGAGTCTATAACTTGAAAGTTGTTAGCATTTACAACTGGGTGAGGGAAATTTAACAGTCTCAGATAGAAACTAACAGGATTTTTCTTTGACAGTAACCACTGACTAGCATTTCCAGGAAGACTTTGAGAGTTGCTGAACATATGATCAAGAAACCTAATTTACCAAAGCAATATATTTGATTCTTTTTACTTTTTACTGTTTACTTTTTACTGTTTAATTAGTTGTGAACATATCAGTAATATTTAAAAGTATTTAAAAACTGAAAGCAAAACTGGTACTAGTATTTCAGTGTAATGTGGCATCAAAATTTGTTTTTTTTTATATTATGAGAAATAATTAGAAGTGTGAGAATATACTTAGTTTCTTTTTGTTGGTTCTTTACATTTGAGTCTTGCTGCATGTTACCACACACCAGTATTTCAGAGAGAAAAGGAACATTATTTGGCATTTTCAAAACCTTTTGGGGGAAACAGCTGTTTTAATGATACTGTTTGATTTTAATTTATGTAATACTTTTTCAGAAATGAATCTAATGCTTATTTAGTGAATTGTTCATTTTTACCATCTTACAGATTTATTGACTACAGATTTGAATCTGTCTAGAACACTGGAGCTATCTTAAGTCCAAGAGGCACTAATTAAATCTATAGTCAGGCACAGTCTCCAGTTCCTCAGAGGTGAAGTTGTGAGCACCATGTTTTACAATGGTGTGGAAGAGTTGACAATGCATGACAGGGTAAAGGCAGCATCATTATCTAAACCAACTGTGGATTTGTGATTGGGACAACCCCACAATGGTGTTGGCTCCATTTTTTAAAAGTTTATAACTCTTCCCCTCCACATTATTGAAGCAAAATTGACAAATGAAATTGTAAGGTAGTTAAAGTATATAATGTGATGATTTGATATATGTGTGATTTATGAAAGAATTCCTCTGGTCAGATCATAAAATTTTAACTTTCTATTATGAAAATGTGCAAATTATACAAAAAAAGAATGGGACTTGGATTCAAAATCCCATATGGACTATCTCCAGCTATAATAATTACCAACTCATCATTAATCATATTTGTTCTCTCTCTCACACACACAGGCACACACACACACACACACACACACACACATCCATACATTTTCTCCCACCTAGACCAGAGGTCAGATTCCTACCTGCCACCTATTTTATATGCTAAAAATATTTTTTTCAAAGTGATTAAATTTTATAGCATGAAATTGATAAAATTGAAATTTCAGTGTCAACAGATAAGATTTTTTTGCAGCACAGCACAGAGTATTTCATGGCACAAAATTATATAACAAATAAATTTCAGTGTATATTGATAAAGCTTTATTAGATGATTGTCATGTTTTTTCATTTAGAGATGGCCAACAGAAAAGCTAAGTGAATCAATGAACATTATCTGGCATTTTTAGAAATAGTGTGTCATAACACACTTTGAACATTTTTTAAGGCATATTTAATGGATGAGAATTTTCTCTACTTCTAAAGGTAATAGATAGCTATCATGTCATTATTACCTGCAGCTAAATTAAAGAAAAAATTTAATGTCATGCAGTACATTGTCCATATTCACATTTTATATGAGATGTAGTTTCCTCAGCTATAATTTATCACTGAACTAGGGCAAAGAAACAGAACTTTTTTTTCAAGGGTTAGGAAATTTTTTCTTCTTTTTCTTTTTCCTTCCTTTATTATATTTTATTTTTTATTCTTTAAATCAAAAACTAAGTAAATGGTTTTTGGGATATCTCCCCCACCTCCCTCCCTCAGGTGCCCCCTCCATTCTCTCACACCCCACTCTTTTGTTTGCTAGTCTATGTTAAGTCCATTAGTCTCTTTCTTTCCTGTGGTTATGTTCTTTCATTGGGCGAAGGACTATGTTCTTGGAACCAGGTGACCCTTGATGGTAGGTTTTCAGTCTTAGGTTTGCTCTGGACAGCCAGTCTCTATATATTTGTGGTCTTTCCATGCTTTCTCGTTGGAGGCTGTCTTCTCCAACCCCATGTCTGTTGTCTTGCTGCTTTGCCTTATGGTTCTGGCATCAGATTTAGGGGGTCTCACTCCCTGCGATTCCTTTTTTTTTT
>PVHY01022950.1:0-21663 GCA_004024945.1 Uropsilus gracilis | reverse complement strand
TCCGAGCACAGGTGTCCCTTTGTACCCACATTGAGATCTCCTTTGGGTAGATTCCCAGAAGAGCGATTGCTGGGTCAAATGGTAGTTCCATTTTCATTAGTTTGAGGGTCCTCCACACTGCTTTCCATAGTGGTTGGACCAGTTTACAATCCCACCAGCAGTGTAAAAGTGTTCCTTTCTCTCCACATCCACGCCAGCATTTGTCATTGTCTGTTTTTTGGATGTGGGCCATTCTTATTGGTGTAAGATGGTATCTCATTGTGGTTTTGATTTGTATTTCCCTTACTGCTAATGATGTTGAACATTTTCTCATGTGCCTAATGGCCATTTGGACTTCCTCTTCGGAAAAGTTTCTTTTTAGATCCTCTTCCCATTTTTTAATGGGTTCTTTGCTCTGTTTTTGTTAAGTTGTGTGAGTTCTTTGTGTATCTTTGTTATCAGACCCTTGTTGCTTATATGGAGGGCGAAAATTTTTTCCCACTTAGTTGGGGTTCTTTTTGTTTTTTCTTTTGTCTCTTTTGCATTACAGAAGCTTTTTAGTTTGATGTAGTCCCAGCTGTTTATGTTTTCCTTCATTTTTTTGCCATCTATGGATGTGGCCAAAAATGGATTTCTGAATTGTAACTCATGAAGGGTTTTGCCCAGGTTTTCCTCTATGTATTTTATGGTTTCGGGTCTTAAGTCTAAGTCTTTTATCCATTTTGAGTTAGTTTTTGTACATGGTGTAAGGGAGGTGTCTTGGTTCATTTTTTTGCATGTCTTGTTCCAGTTTTCCCAACACCATTTATTGAAGAGGCTGTCTTTGTTCCAATGTAAGTTTTTCACTCCTTTGTCAAAGATTAGTTGACTTTATATGTGTGATTTTATTTCAGGGGATTCGGTTCTGTTCCATTGGTCTGATTGTCTGTTTTTATACCAGTACCAGGCTGTTTTAATTACTATGGCTTTGTAGTATAGTTTGAAGTCTGTAGTATAGTTTGAAAGTTCCTCCATTCTCTCTTTTCCTGGTCAGGAGGTTTTAGATAATCGAGGTCTTTTGTTATTCCATATGAATCTCTGTAATTTTTGTTCTATATCTTTGAAGAATCTTACTGGAATCTTTATAGGGATTGCATTGAATTTGTAGATTACTTTTGGTAGGATGGCCATTTTGATGATGTTAATTCTTCTAATCCATGAGCAGGGAATGTTTTTCCATTTCCTTATGTCTTCTTCTATCTCCTTTAGCAGAGTTTTGAAGTTTTCCTTATATAGATCTTTCACGTGAAAAATGACAAATTTGACGATTTTTTTTTTTGGTAACATGCATGTGCCTAGAAGTCATATTGGCAGAAACAAGTCAGAAGGAAAAGGACAGAAGCCAATTGGTTTCACTAATACATGGACAACCAAATGAAAGTATACAACTGGGGGAGGGGACCTGCTGGAGTGGCCAGGAAGTGGAGGTGGTGGGTGACCCCCAGGGATCACAATGATGTGAAATAATATATTTACATATATATGTAAATATATATATATATACAGTTATATACACAATGATGTGAAATATGCATTTACACATGTATATGCAAATATATGTAAATACATATATCTCACATCATTGCATATACATATGTAAACACACATGTATTCACATATGTATTTACATATACATATGTATTTGCATATGTATTTACATACGTATATGCGAATATATGTAAATACATATATTTCACATCATTGTATATATAACTGTATATATATAAATTTATATAAAAATATATGTAAATACATATATTTCACACCATTGTATATATAATTGTATACATATATAAATTTTTATATATAAATTATTTAAATAAAAAGAAAAATTTCAGAGCTCTTTTTTAAAATCCTATTATTTTCCCATGTTGATTTTTTTGAACGCCAGGCACTGACCAATTCACATGCATTATCTCAGTAACCACACCTCTATGGACATGCACTATTGTTAACTCAAGGTGATAGACATGTGGAAAGAAAAACCCTTAAGCCTAGTCTCTGACTAGTACTACACACAGATTTCCCCCACTTTCTGAAAGGAATGTTGCTCTGAAAGCTTTCGGAAACTGAAATGGTGTAAAGGAGAAATTACCGTGAATTTACATGCGGGAAGCTTTGAGCATTCCCGGACCTCCGAAGCAACCTGCCAGCAGTACCAAACAACACACACAGCCTAAAAGATCACTGACACACAGCAAGAGCAGGAATGATCGGAGAAATACACATATAGGAGGAAGTGGTTCCAGGGCAGTAGCTTGATTGGGCCACCTTGCTGCCCAGGTACCCCAGCTCTAGGAGGGCTCCCCCAAACACAATGAATGCTAGTTTTTCACCTTTAGTTATAAAAGCGAATCTCCAGGGTTTTCATGGTTCCTGAACACAAGTGCTGATGTCAGCAGGGATACCTGTTTCAGACCTTTGAGAATGAGGAACAGGACCTGAGATGGAGAAGTTGGAGGGTAGTGGACATCCCCACCTTTTGAGGCACATGTGGGCATGCCACGAGAAACTCCCTGCTGTTTTCTACTCACTCTTCTGATTGGGTTGATGAATGAAGACTCGGGGCCTCTGCTGAGACCTTGCAAGTCTACGTTTTTTCTAGTTGCTAAATAGGGAGAATGTGGCACTTTTAGAAGTTTTCATTTCTCACTGTCAAAGGGAATCCGTTGGGGGGAGGGAGTCAGGTGTTCTTTTAATTGTTTCTGATTATAATATGAAAAATGTTGTCTGAAGCCAGTATGTTTTTGCTGTGATTAAAATGATCTTTCTACCTCATTTCATTGGGAAAAAAAAAAAAACAAAAAACAACCCTCTAAGTGTGAGGGCTAAACTCCCATGACATTGCTATTTAATTAAAATGAGTTGCAAACTAAGGAGACAAAGTGAATTCATCACACTAAATGCAATAATATTGTCGTTTTGTAACCCAGATTGAGGTTAGCACATGTAAATGATGCAAAATAAAAGAAGGGGAGCTCACCTTTTCCTTTGGACAGTGAAAATTAATGGCATAACTCAGGTGTTTTATTTTCTAATTGATTTTTAGATTACTTCATCTTTGCATAATTTACCAAAATATTTAAAAAAGCACATTTTATAACTTTTAGTCAATAGGATCTTTTGTTTAGGCCAAATGGCTTATATTAAAAATAAAAGCCATCAATTTGTACTAAAGGAATGAATTTGATTGCATGATTTACAGAATAGTGTAGAACCCAAACCTTTCTGATGATTTAATGTTTCAAGCATGGCATTTAATAAAAATGATCTTTTCCATTGTTCCTTTACCATAACTTTTTAAAAGGAATTTTCAAAAGTAACACAAACTAGGGAAATTGTACTCTAAATATTCTGTACAATCAACATGCATTTTTATCAAATATCAACTTGTTCATTCTTTTAAGTTGTCTCCCTCATATATTTATATTGGCGTGCTTTATTTTTTCATCTAAAAATGTTCTTATCCTGGCGTTTTTAAGGGCCCGACCTAAAAATTGAAATGAAAAGGATCTAATGCTCATTAGTGGTAATATTTATAAATTTCATAAATTTTCATGATTTTTTTTTTTTTTTGCTTAGAATTATTTCATGTGGTGAGTTGTAACTTGTCTTATGCTTGAAATTAGTAAAAACCAAAGTAGACTTATGAATGATATTTTAAGTTTGAGCCTTGGGTTCTTTTAGCATGTGTCATTTTCAGGATTTTTCCCTCATGTGTACCTTCAACTGAGATATAATGTTCAGTTTGGCCAGATTCAAGTCCCAGATCTTTACACAATTTAGCGAAGTTGATTCTTTTTTTCAGTATTGTATTTTTTAACCCTTAGTCCCTTTACCCATTTCCTCCATGGTCTACTTGCCTCTAGTAACTGCAATCTGTTCTCAGTATCTATACTTTTTGTTTTAGTTTTTCTTAAGATTTCACATATAAGAGCTTATACGGTACCTGACTTTTTTGGGCATAATGCCTTTGAGGTCCATTCCGTTGTACAAATGGTAAGATTTATTCTTATGGTTGGATAATTTCCCATTATATATATATACATACTACTACACAAATACATATGAATATGATATTCCACACATATCACTCATCTGACAATGAACATTTAATTTTTTGTTTATTGTAAATAATATTGTACATGAGGATGTTTATCTTTTTGAGATTAGTGTTTGTGTTTTCTTTGGCTAGGTCTCAGATTTGGAGTAACTGGATCTTATGGTAGTTCTATTTCCAAATTTTTGACAAATCTCCATACTGTTTGCCATAGACAACAACAATTTACACTCCCCCAAAGGTACACATACTCCTATTTTCTCCACATCCTTGTTAATATGTGTTATTTCTTATCTTCTTGATAATTGTCATTCTAACAGGCAGGAGGTGATATCTCATTGTGGTTTTGATTTGTATTTCCCTGGTGGTTACTGATGTTAAACATCTTTTCATTGACCTCTTGGCCAACTGTATGTCTTCTGTGGAAAAAATGTGTCTTCAGAACCTCTGCCCATTATTTGATCTGATTATTTGGTGCATTTTCTGTTATTAAATTGTTTAAGTTCTTTTATATTTAGAGTGTTAGCTCTTTATCAGATATATGTTTTACAAATATATATCTGCAGTAAGTTGTCTTTTCATTTTGCAGATGGTTTCTTTTGTTGTATAGTAACTTCAGCCTGATGTAGTCCTACTTGATTACTGCTGCTTTTGGTGTAAGATTTTAAAAAGTCACCAAGACCTATGTCAAGGCATTTTTACAGTATTTTTTCTACTAGGAGTTTTTATGATTTCAGGTCTTGTGTTAAAATCAAATTAAATTTGTATTTAGTTTTTGAATATGGGGTTAAGATAGTGATTCAGGCCCTCAGGCAGCAGCTTTAAAATGTATGGAAGTATATACAGCTCTGTGGCACCACAGTGGAAGCCCTCCTTCTCCTGGCCACAAGAGCCAGCAACATGAAGGTGTGTCAGTCAAAACATTTCAGCGCTAGGCTTGTGTACACGTCTTTTCTGGGAGAAAAGGCTCCAAAGCTCACATTCGGCCTCTGTCGAATCTGAACCCAGACCTTCAAGCTGAAATTTCGTGACATGCAGCGAGGCCTTCTTTGACAGAAAGACAGAGGGGTGTGCCCTAGTTACCTCTCTGTGTAGAGTGCCTGACCCTGGGGTTGGCAGTCTTCCCCAAACCCTCCTTCCAACAACTACAGCTCCATGAGTCCCAGGAATGCAGTCTCCCCTGGCCACCAGAGTTATATGCTCCAGGGCCCCCACTTTTGCTGTTTCTGAAAAACCCTTGACACCAGGTTTGGGTAATGATCCCTCTGGGCCTGTAGTGAGCCATCCTAGTGGTCTCTGGAGGAATTGGAGTTGCCGGCAGGTGTTTTGAATGGAAGTGGCTTCTCCGCTGCAGTCCTGATGGAAAGTGGTTCGGTCTCAGAAATGCCTGCTCTGTTTGCGGTGCCTGGTAGTGGCAGCCACAAAAACAGGCAGAGATGCGAGTCCGGATGTGAGTGCTGTTCCCAGGAAGCTGCAAAGGGAGAGCACAAAGATGGCGGGGCACCCTGCAGACTCTTCCTGGAGAATATTCCAGCATCGTCTGAGGCTCCTCCTGTGTTCACAGGGTTGTCCCTTGGGCCGTCTGGCTGCTGTGCAAAGGTGAGCGTGTTCTGTTTCAGTCTGGGCTCCATGCTGCCTCTGGGCTCCCAGTCTTTTTCAGAAGCTGTGAACCTCAGGAGGGGAGGCCTGTTGGTTTTCAAAGTTAGATATTTTGAGTTGTTTTGGGGTGCAGGACGGAAGGCTGAGGTGCCCCGGTCGTGGTCTGTTTGCAGCCTTCACTCCTCAGGAAGAAAGTCTGTATTTTGAGGTCCTTCCAGGGTTGTAGGTTGCCTCAGGAAGGTGGGGTTTATGGTGAGATGGCCGTCCAACCTCCATTACCCACTTCAACAAGTGCCCCCACCTTCTACCCCTCCCCACGGTTTACTGTATGTGTAGCCCCCACCCTGGTTGCTTAGGGTTTTTTTTCAGAGAAAGTGATCCATATATAGTAGTGGATTTAGTCTGTGGCAGGAGCTCAATTTAGAGTATTACCAGGCCTCCATCTTGACTTGGAATTCTTGCTAGAGTTTTGAAAAGCCAGTTTCACATTTTATAACATTTCACCCTTCCACAGTGGAGTTGATAACGTAGAAGGTGAGTGCAATACCTGATCTTAAGATCTGGCTGAGAAAATATCACCATGTACCACTGGCCATGAAACCACTGTATGATGCACATTGGTTTATAGTCAATTTCCTAAAGCCTCGGCCTTTGTTTTTTTCAGAGAAAATGATAGAATAAAAACAGTCACTGTGGACAGGAGCATTTGTAGAAGATAAATGGAGAAATGTGTTTGTAGGAAGGGAGGGCACCCTAGCCCTGGAGAGATTTAATAAGAGGACTGGATACCCTAGATATTTTGAACAGGGTAGTAGCATGCTGGAATGGTACTAAAGGAAGAATAATATATACATTTTATATAATGTAATATTTCATGTATTATGTAATGTAGTGATATATCATATAATGTAATATAATAATATAAATAAATAATATGTGAGCATATATGTAAGCTGCATCTGAACAGACATCATAATGGGGAACCTTGTTTGCTTATTCCTGCAGTAGTTTAAGCATGAGTTTCTGAAAGATTAAATTTGAGAAGCAATAATGAAAATTAATAGAATGCATAGAAGCTTTAGATTTAATCAGTAAATACAAATTTTTTTCAGACTGATTTTTCTAATTTTTAATGGTTAATTTTTTTTAATGTATCTTGAGAGCAATAAGGCTAAGGGAAAAATGAGCAGAATGTGTAGGGAATTTCCCTGCATCCCCTGTCACCCCGCCCCCACGTACTCCACCCCTACTGTTAACAATCTGCACCACAACGGTACATTTATTACAGCTGGTGAAGCTGCATTGATATATTATTATTACCCAAACACTATCATTTACGTTAGGCTTCAGTTTTGGTGTTATACATTCTATGGATTTGGACAAATGTATAGTGATATGTATGTGCCATTGTAGTGTCATACAGAGTAGTTTGACTACTTAAATAGCCTCTGTGCTCCAGCTATTCATTGCTTCCTCCCCACTTATCCCTAGCAAAGTTGTTTAACTAGAAGCGTACAGTATCTTAGTCTTTTCACTTTGGCTTCTTTTACTTAGTAGTGTGCATTTAAGTTTCTGCCATTTCTTTTCAGTGCTAAATATTTCAGCATTTGGTATCCTCTGGCTTATTTACTCATTTACTTCCCAAAGGACATCTTGACTGATATGAGTAAAACTACCAGAAACTGTCATGTGTACATTTTTAGGTGGACAGAAGTTCTCAGGTTTGAATAAACATCGAGGTGTGGCACGGTGGCTCGTGCCTGTAAGCTTCAGCCTATGAAGTGGCTGGGGCTAGGGATCGTGGTTCAAGTCCCGCTCGGGACAACATAGCGAGACCTAGTCCCAAAAAATAGCTGGGCATGGTGGTGTGCGCCTGTAATCCCAGCTACCTGGGAAGCTGAGGCTGGGTATTGCTTGAGTCTGTGGTAAGACGGGCAAAAATAGCGAGACCTAGTCTCAAAAATAATAAAAATAAAAAACAAACAAAAAAAAATCAAAGTGTGCTGAACTGTTTAGTAAAATTATGTTTAACTTTGTCAGAAACTGTGTTTCAAAGTGACTGTACCATTTTTGCACTCCCAGAGCAATGAATGAGAATCCCTGTTGTTTCATATCACCAGTGGTTGATGGTGTTAGTGAATTTCAGCCATTTCAGTAGGTCTGCAGTGAAACTATTGTTTCAAAAACAACATCATTGTTTTTGGTTTCATTGCACTGACTACACATGATAGAAGCATCTTTCCTTATATGTATTTGCCATTTGTATGTCTTTGGTAGGTGTCTGTCAAGTATTTTGTCATTTCCCTTCCCCCCCAGGTTTTATTGAGGTATGGTTGATAAATACAAATAATATATATTTACGGTTACCATTGCTGTATGTGTACACTGTGAAATGATTATCACAATCAAGCTACTTTAAATTTCCTTCACCCTGCATAGCCACTATTTTGGGTGGGGTGTGTGTGTGTGAGGTGTGTGAAAACACATTATCTATTTTCTGAGAAAATTCCAAGTAAATATCCAGAGTTGAAAATTCATCTTAGAACTGAACATTTCTATCCTTTAACCAGCATCTTCCCATTCCTCAACCCCTCATAACTAACATTCTGCTGTTTCTGTGGATTCAGTTTATAGAGAGCTGGGTAGGCAGTTAAGATAGCCCATGGCAGATGCACATCATCTTTTTTTTTTTTTTTTTGAGACTAGGTCTCGCTATTTTTGCCTGTGGTACTGCAGGCTCATGTTGCCCGGGGTACCACAGACTCAAGTGATCCCTGCCTCAGCTTCCCAGGTAGCTAGGATTACAGGCCCGCGCCACCACGCCCAGCTATTTTTTGGGAGCTAGGTCTTGCTACATTGCCCCCGGCAGGACTTGACTGCGATCCCAGGCCCCAGCCGTGGCTTCCTAGGCTGCTGCTTACAGGCATGTGCCACCGTGCCTGGCCTAGATGTTCATCATCTTTTTGGACATTTCAACGAGAGTAAAAACTATCCATTATGTACTTTCAGATTTCATTTTTCTTCAGTAGTATGTCTGTCAAACAGTACCTGCTTTTAGCTATAGGTTGAACATATAAATGAATGAATAAAATGCTTGGTCTTTGATAACTTGTAATTGGAACTGAAAATTACTCAATCCACTGATTGAAATAGGAAATCAGGAAGCAAAGTATGAGTACTCTGAAATTTTGTGCCCAGGGAGAATTTTCCGTGATAACTGAAGAGAATCTAAAGTACCATATTAACTAATTTTCTAGCTTTTACATAAGTATGAAAGCGTGGGGAAGTATCAAAGATTTAGTATCCCTTAGCAGTGCTTGAGCCTAAGAGGTAGACACACACAGGCTCTTTATCATTTTCCCACTTAACCATGAAACACTGAGCAAGGGCATGTTTCAAAAGTCTCTCCTGCAAGTCCTGCTGTGCAGCAAGACAAAGGCTTCCAGCATAAAAAAGGTTTAATCAGGACGTGATTTGCAATTTCTTGCTGGTGCTGGGTCCTAGAGTGTGGCTTACCCATATCAGGTCCTGGTGCTTGTGGGTGTTGGTGACCAGAAGTGTTTGAATCTGAGTTTGGTCCATTAGTTGATGTGGCATGACCTGCCTCTCTCCATATATTTCAGTGTACTTATTTTCAAGGTTCAGAATGCTTTTGCCACTGCCCTTCATCTTGTTCTATGAGAAAAAGCAGAGTTGGATTTTACTTAATGCAAAGAGACTGTTCTAAGAATCTAATGGATAATGCATTCAACTTGAATATCAAAATCTTTTTATTTCTAGCTCAACTTAAGACTCACTTCTGCAGTTCGCCTAAGTTCTTTGCGCCATTTATCCAGTTCCAAAGAAATGTAATACCTTCTGAATGTATAATTCAATTATTTCATGAATATTTATGGCACAACTGCAAGACAATTGGCATAGTGCTGGGTACATAGAGAGCTGTGAAAAAGGAGCTGGACAAAGCTCAGGTGTTTGATATAAAAGAAAGAGGGACAATTAGGTTATGGTTTGTGCTTGTTCTCTTTTGTATAATAGGTGCCACTAGTGCTTAGTGATTTAAAAGACAAATCATCAGATCACAACCAGGCAAGTTAGGCAAGGCACACTGAAAAGGCTCCCTGCTCTGTGCCGCCTCTGCTGGGCAGCTTGACTGGGGCTTAGGGCTCCAGGAGGGCTCATACATGTGACTCGCGATTTCATCCTGGCTATTGACTGGAGTTCAGCTGTCAGAGTCCAGGACGTTGCCCCCTTCTCTGCTTGGGTGTCTCCACATCGTCCCTGTAATATTGTGGGTGGTTTCCAAGGGTGAGCATTCTAAGAGACAGGATAGCTGCCAGTTTCTTAATTCACTGAACTGAAAATTAGATAGCGTTGCTCCTACATAGTCTGCTGTAAGGCAGGCACAGAATCAGACCTTCTATCAGTGGAGGAGTGTTAAAGGAACTCAGCGTTGTTTTTTTATGTGTGTTTGGTATGTACATGTGTTTGTGTGTGTGTGTAATGTGTTATAAATGTGCATATCTTTGCATGGAGTTAAGTGTGTATATGCATGGGTAGTATGTATACTAAGTGTACTGTACAGTATATGTGTGGTGTGTCTGTACCAATGTGTGGAATGTGTATGTGTGTCTGTGCATTTAATGTAATCTCAGGTAAGATTGTCTTTTTTTTCTCCCCACCCCCCAAGATCCTCTTTCTATGGGTAAATTCTTCATTTCTTCTGCCCACTTCTTATGGTTTTGATGGGACTTGCACTCAGTTTCTGTTGCCCATAAGGTGGGTTATATCATCTCACACTGGCCAATAATAATTTTTTTTGAGACTAGGTCTTGCTATTTTTCCCAGGGAACCACAGGCTCACATTGCCTGGGGTACCATGGACTCAAGCGATCCAAGCCTTAGCTTCGCAGGTAGCTGGGATTATAGGGGCTGCCCAGCTATTTTTTGAGATTAGGTCTTGCTATGTTGCCCTGGGCGGGTCTGGAACCCGCAGACTCAAGCGACTCCCAGTTTCAGCCTCCCACCACAGGCTGCAATTAAAGATATGCATCACCGGGCCTGGCCCTCCCACTGGCCAATAGTGATAACAAGTCCATCTGATCAGAATGATTGCTTACCTCATTAGGTCAACATATTCATTTGCTGGCACTGTTACAACAGCACCAAACATGGATCATTCCTTTCCTTCTTATTTAGTGTTGACAAAACCTTGGTCATGTCTTTGCTCCTTGTCTTGGATCTCATGTGTCATGTAAATATGTGGGCATATAAATTAACTTCCCTGGGTGTCAGTTTCCTGCCTTGGAAGATAATATCTAGGTTGCAAAATTGTTATTAAGACTAAATGGGACAGGGTTCACACTCATTAAATGGAAATATGATCTTAGCACTGTTGTTTTATATAAGTATAAATGAATGAAAGCCTTGAAATTTGATAGAACTTTGAAATGTTTGAAGTTATAGAGGTCTTCCTCTCTGGAGGACATGAAAACTTGGTCAATGGAAAGATGCTAATTATCTAATTAGTGAAAATGAACACACACAAACTGTGCATTGATTATATTTGGGGATCTGTATTATGGGATTTAAGAGCTACAGTCTTTGGAATAATCAGGTATTACAGAGGTAATATGTATTCATTTGTTTTTCTTTGACTAAAATACGATGAATTAATCAGCCTTGTGTGCATACGTGACAGAAGTGGTAGCATTTCCTTCTTCCTGGGTTCCATCTGAGCAGATGCACCTGGAAGATGTGCTGTTCTGAAGTGAAGGTGGGAATGGTGAGAGTAGGAGGGAACAGTACTGGAGATGACTCTGCACAAATTTAAAATATAAACGTCTCATCAAAACTTAGGAATGACCTACAACTGCAGATAGCCCCACAATTAAATGGCAACTAAATTTTCTTATTTTCCCTTTCTGTAAATAAAACCTTGCAGTATCACCGGTGGTTGAACACATATAGGTGATGAACTCTTTCCATCTTTGAAACCTTGTGTACCTTCATTTCATATACATGTCTTCTGCAAGCTGGTCTGAGTATAGAGAGCTGGGCTTCCTTCCAAACAGAGGACATGTGTCCTGTGGAATTGTCTCTGGACTAAATATCTTTACTCAGTATGTAAACATGAGACTCCGCTAGAAAGAGTTGACCTGATGGACTAGGGGTCTGAACACTTGTCCGTGTGTCCATCATGTGTATTTTTCATTGTTTGAATGCTCTTTTTAACTCTGTTACTGTTTTTGGTTTTTTTATTTTTTAATGTCCATATACTGTTTTTCTGGAAAGTGTCCTTAGATGAATCAGAAGGATTCAGAAGGATTCATCAGAGGATGCACCGAATTAAAGGAAGGTGGTGGGTTTACAGGAGCTGAGCTGGGAACACCTTAGGGGTTGTGATCTTTGTGAGTTAGATTCAGATCAACTCTGATGCAGCTAGGGGACAGTAATGTGAGAATTCATTGGATTTCAGTGGCTCCGCCTCCCTCATTAAGCCATGAGGGTTTTTGATGGAATCCAGAATCTATATTCACAAAGATACTGAGATACACAGGTTCAGGGGAAGTGCCCTCTGGCTAATGAAGTTAAGTATGCAAAGTTAGGTGTCCCCACGAGGACCTGGTGCTTACTTTGTTTGCCTGGTTTAGGAAGTCCGTGGAGTAGTCCAGGTGTTTTATTTGAATTACTCTTGAAAGACTTTAAAGTGTCTCATCAGTGAACTTTGTGGGCTCTCCCATGTTACTCTGTAGGCTTCTAAGTTTCCTTTAAAATCAGACTTCCATTCTAGATCTTATACCTGAGCTAAGATGCACAATAAACCCCAAATACAGCTGAAATGATTAATTTTACACTCATGGAGAAATTTATTTCAATAAAGATTTCTTAGCATTAACCTGAATTGTGAAAGATGGTGGTCAAAATCAACTGTCTTAAAAGCCACTTAGGATAGTTAAGATGACATAATGGAGGGTGTGATTTTAAAATTATTTTTTTCTGTTTTGAGTCTGTTTTGAGATGACTGTCTATTTTTTTCTTTCAAATCTTGCAATACTTTTATTTATTTTCTTAGATCATTGTTCATTTTTGTACAGTAATTGGTTTCTCCCCTCAGGTGTAGTCCCCATAGTTCTCCTACCACCATATTGCTGATGAGCCAACACCATATTCCCTTGTGTTCTTCCCTCCCCTGTTTGACCCTCCTGCCTTCCCTTGCTGTGTGCCTCAGATCTATGGGCATGTAATGATAATTTCTGATGGAGAACACATTCTTGCTCCTTTTGTTGCTCTGAGAACTATCCTTAGCAGAATTCTTTCATCTTTGCTCTCTTCCCCCCACTTCTTACCATAATGCATTTTATTAATGCCATCATCATGAACTGGCATATGCATTTGCTTTTGTCTGATCTCTTGGAAAAAGGGCCACAGTGCAGCAGTCTGCTGATACACAGCGCTTTTATCTGACTGGAGGAAAGCATGAGGATGTAACTTGGTTAGAACATTTGGTGCTGTGTTCTAGGCTAGTCATGAAGTGCTCATTTCCTACCTTGATTCATGCTCCAGGAGCCATTCATTGCAGTGGTGTCTTGGAGCAGTAGCTGACCTTCAAGGCGGTGATAAACACTCAACTACAAAACAAAACAAAAAAACAACAACAAAAAAACTTCTGAAGAAATGAGGTATGAAGTATAAGTTACCTGGGTAATTCTGGGTAATTTCCTGGCAGTATTAAAAAGCAAGCATGGTAAGAGAGGGGAGATGGTGACACACCAAACCATTCTGGAAGGAACAAGGTCGAGACCCTCCTTCTAAGAATAGGAAGACAGGCTTCATTTTATGATACTTCACGTTGCTCCCCAGGACCTGGATGTACCCCAAACCTCTGCATCAGGCAAAAAGGGACTGTTGAGAGTGCATGGCTCCACTGAAGTTTTATAAATGTTTGAGGAGCCAGTTGACAGCCATGACTTCCTGAAAAGCAGTTTTCACACATTTTTAGTGAGGTCTCCCCTGGTAGCAGATAGAAAATCTTGGCAGGGGAGGTCAGAAAATGGAAGTTTGAACTATGCACAGTTATTTGTTGCCAATTTGATGAAGCACAAGTACATGGGAAACAGCATTAAAGGCATAAAGGAACAGATCAACCTCTTCCCCATTCCAGAGTCCCAGTCTCATGTCTCAAGCTAGACCACTGGCAGCTTGATGGGCATTTCCCAGAAATCTGAATCACTTTGCTGTGAACATAGCAACCAGCTTCCATTTAATCTTTCAGGAAGGATCCACCCATCCAGGAGTCTGTTTGCCAGTTTTAAAACACACCCAGGCAGAACCGCCCGGTAAGTTAATCAAGCAGCTGATGACTAGGTGAAGGGAGCCAGTGGCGCTTAGACCTGACTGAATCCATCTTAGCAGTTGGAGAGCTTTAGTATCTGTTTCTCCAGCAAAGTTTGTTGCATTAGCTCTGGGGCCCCAGGTGGCCACCTGCCCCCCCTCAAAGCCCTGGAAATTGTCTTGTCTTGGCACCAACCCAACCTACCAGGAATAGTCTAAGATACTGCAGGAGAATGTGTCTCCTCCACCACCAGGGCAGGAAGAGTTGTCAGGAGAGGCTTTGGAAGAAGCTTTTACTTAGTTTCCTCTGTTTCTGAAACTAAAGGTTCAAGGAAATAAATTATGATCACTAAATATTTCAATCCAGAAATACTTTATTAGGTTATTATCCTATGACTGCTTAATATATGAGCTACTTGGATGAAGCATAAAAATGTTAGGCACATTTTTCTGACTGTAAAAGAGATTGACATTGACTGTAGAAAATAGGAAGAACTCGCAAAAATGGAAGGTTAAAATGATCCATAGACTGTTCTCCAAAGACAGCTGTTGACGACATCTGTCCGGCTGTGTTCTGTGGCCACAGGTGACCTTTGGGCTTAAGACCTCTCTGACTTGCCCCCCAATGTACTATATTTCCTTCAGACTCAAAGAAAAAGAAAAAGAACTCATCAAAAGAGTTCTTTCTGCCTTTGTCCCCAGGCAGGGAGCCAGCTGTTGGGGCAGGTGTGGGGATGCCGTGGCACCCAGAACAGCAGGTGCTCATGCAGGCTTGCCTTGTGCCGTGATCCTCCAGCAGTGCCATGAGCAACGGGAACGGCTCTGATTCCCACTCTGAATAGGAGAGATTAATCAAGAATGCGGGGCTCCTGTGAGGGAGATATCTCATTTTAAGATTCTCCTTACATTGTGTTGAAGACAGATTTGCTTGGGAACCCTGTTGGTTCAGCTTTAACCCTGGGAGGAAGCTCTGAGGTAACCAGGGGAGATTATCCGGGCCTCTTTGTTTAATGTCCAGCTGACTTGAACTTCCCCAGCATCCAGATTTTATCAGTTTTTCTTCAGTGGTTAAAAAAGAGGAAGAAGGGAGCCCCCAGAAACTTAATATGATTAGAAATCTTCCAGTCACAAATTCATATTCTGTATATATTCTAGAACTTAAAGCTGCTTCTGGAATATAATATTTATCCCTGGACTAGAGAATATAATATGTATTGTCATATACAACACATACTTGATTTCTTCAGAACTGGTTTTTCTTGCCTACACACCCAAGTCAGGACACTTGAGTTATTCCTTGATAACTGAACATCCTTCACCCTTCCACCCCTGTGCTGCCCACTTCATCCCAGACAACAATCTCACCTCCCCCTTGCCCTCTAGACCTGCCCCCAGCTGACTTGATTCTTTTCGATCTCAGAAGTCCCCAACTCACCCTTCAACTGGCTGCAAAGCGGTTTTTCTAAAATGCATATGAAAGCGTGTAAAATGGTGTAAAGACAGGCCTTCCTCTCAGATCCTTTTTCTCAAGGTTACTCTGAACCTTCTCTGTGCCAACCTCTGGCCTCGTCTTCTAGAACTGGCTCCAGTCCTGGTCTGTTCAAAATGTTCTCAGGGGTCATGGTCACACCATGTTGATTGGAAACGCCTTCTCCTGTGTCTCCTGTCCAGGCCTGAGCTGGCCTCCCTCTTGGAGACTCTCACTCGTTAGCCGTGCTTTTATTTGCTTTTGCTTTTTCTGTGTAATGTAACTTCTGGTTTTCATATTGCTTTCCATACCACCTTGTAAATCCCGGTTTACAATTTGGAAGGGTGTAAAAGGCTTTAAAGGGAATGCTTTGGGCGGGCAAGGGTTTGCCATTGTAAAAGAATATTTATTTGTTTTGAATTCCCACTTCTTTCTCTCCTAATAATAAAGAGTTTGACTCCATTTTTGATGTTTGGTTACTCGCAGATTTTCATCTCCATCATTCTTCATTCTCTCTTTGTCCTGCATTTGGGAAGGGGGTCTAGGAAGCTCAGATTCTCTTTCTTTTGCCCCAGGATGAAGTTCAAATAGGCTGGCCCTTACCCTGAACCCCGGCCAACTCAGAACTGTGCTCCAGGCTTGTGCCTGCTCTCCCCAGGCACCCTGAATCCCTGCCCTCAGCTCCCTTGTCCCTGTAGAGAACAGCATCGTGTGAACAGTAACTGCCCCATCCTTGTGTGTGTGTGTGTGTGTGTGTGTGTGTGTATGTATGTGTGTGTGTGAGAGAGAGAGGTTACATGGTTTGACATCTGAACCATATTTTTGTTGGCATTAGCCATCTGCTTCTGAGGGGTGAATAAGTACCCCTCAAAGCTGGCGTCTTCTGGCCCAGTCATTGCTCTGTGTTAGGCACGTGGCAGTCACTAGCATTTTCTTGCCTCTGTGGAACTAAACTTCAAAGACTCAAAAGCATCACTGTCTGTGGGCCCCTCCATTCAGAAAGAAAGTTGGATTAAACTTTTTGCCTGGAACTTCTGAGTAGGTGAGGGAATGAAAACAAGCATTTTAAAACCCACAAGGGATTTATAAATAGAAACTACTGTTTACTGCATGGTATGTACTGGCTCCTCACAGAATGTGTTGTTTCTAAAGCAGATGGTTGTACGACTTACAGAATAGAAACTGTTTGGGCGTCTTCCTGTTGCCGCAAAATGTCATTCGGCCGCTGGGATGTTTTCCACTGAGCTGATTTCAGTGAGAACACAGCACTGCCCAGAGCTTGCTTCCCGGCACCTGCTGGCTCCACGAGTGAGCCAGGTGGGTAGACTGTACTCCAGCAAGAGTGTGGCGTGAGCCTAGCACAGTGTGGTCACATCAGTGTGTTTGGTCCCTGTGCCCTGAACAGATCAGAGAGTGGGTCTTGACTCCAAGACCCCATTGATTAAGTGCTAGTATCTTTAACGTCTAAATCCCTTTGGGGGAGGAAATTCAAGGTTATGGTGGCCCAGCCCTGAAAGGATTCAACAAAAAGATGAATTCTGCATTTCAGGCCATCTTAGAATTGTGTCAGTGACGAAAAGAACAAGATACCTTTCATGAAGTAACTAATCCCAATTCAAGCCATTTGAAAATAGCTATAATGAAAATCACACCAGGAGAAGGACATCAGATGTCTGTTAGCAAAACAAAGCGTAATGAAACCTTTTACTCTAATACAAGGGCCCAAATCACAGGCTACTGAAGAGATTTTATGGAACACCATTTCTTTCTTCCTTTCTTTGAAAAAAGTGTCTAACACATTGATGTAAAGCACAAAGGAAATGTCAAAAATAGAAAATGTGTCCTGTAATCCAGTCCTTTTCAATATGCGTCATTACAGCTCAAGCCTTGTTCCCATGATTATATATTTTTAAGCAGGTATGAATCTTTCATATTCTATTTCATTTTAATGGATCGTCTGTTTTTCCCTTTGAAGCATAGTTTTCAAAATGACAGTCTTAAAATAACGGTGACAATACATGCTCTTAATGAGTCACCTTTCCAAAACAACATCCCTTTAGTTGGGCATTTAGTTTTCCGGTTATAATTACACATAACAATGACTTTTTCAAGTGTAGAGTCCCTCTGTATGTTGACTATTTTACAGAAACAGTGAGCACCTCTTAATTGGATCTTTATATTGGTCTCCCGTAAACAGGGAGGAAGAAGCTGCTCACAGATTTCTTAAATGGTGACATCAATACCACTGAAATTCTTTAAGGTCAAGTGGTAAACCAGGTTTATGTTGTGTTTTTGACTTTCACCAAGAGCTGTTCTATAAGGCCTAGTGTTTGGGCACATGGATATTAAACAATATTGCAAACTAGGTCATTATCCCCTAATATGAAAAGCTCATTTTTCAAGAGAAAGACATACTTGGGAGGAAAAAGTCATTAGCTTCTCATAAATACTATACATCAGGGGAAAAATGCATTACAATGGCTCTATTTGACCAAATATTATAATGAAAGTTAAAAAAATTAATTTATTGAAGCAAAAATTAATATTTAAAACAAAGACATGTTTGGTTTCTTTGGGAAGCTGATTTTCATGGAGATGATGGACAAGTAAAGAAGCAATTAAAATATGGTGAGCTGCAAGGCCAATCCTAATGAGACCTGCCTTTTTGTGATCAAGAATAGTCTTTGGAATTATGATGATCTTGGGAGGGAGGCTGCTCGGCAATGTGAGAGACTTGGAAATGAACAAAAATGATTAATGATGTCCTTTCTAGTGCGTCTTCTCAGATGATCTGTATCTCTCACTTTTACAAGTCTGCAAATTGTAGAAAACAGGTGGTAATGACAATGATCATTGTCCATAAAAATGTAAATGTGTTTTATCGGGGCCTGCCCGCGGGCTGGTCACTGACCTTGTATCTATTTGTAAAGTTGTGTCATAGTTCCTGATTGCCCGGAGAGATGCTATGCTCATAATTCTTCGAACACATTTCCGCTGGCTACAGGATCCCTCACTTATTAACGAGTTAGTTAATCTTTCACGTGGTTTCACCTTATATTTGGGTGGCAGTCATGGTTTGAACTTTTTTCTTGCAAAGAAATACTTGCTAGCAGGAGGCACAGTAGTTTCTTAGTGGGTCTCTGATGCCCCCCTTTAGTAAAGGCCATTTTGGGAATTTCATAGACTTCCTAACAAGACTTTCAGTGACATGGATTTGCAATTATCCAGCCTCATTCAAGTCTACGAGGACTTATTTAATGCTGGCTTCATGCACACATATCAGGGATCAATAAGGTCGACCTGTGTCCCCTCTAGTCCATGTGGGCCCAGTTACAGACCCAAGTCTGATCATGTGCTGCATCATGTTATGTGCAATAGTAGAGTCCTGTGCAAAAGGCCTTGGGGCTCCCGAGGAGGAAGCCTCAGGGATTCTGATGAGATGGGATATGCTGCTTGGCCAAGAGTGTGGTATTTGTGTTGAGTCTTCTAGAATCTCCACTGAAGGAAGGAGGCAAAGAGAAAGATTTTGGAGAATGAAATCAGAATAGTTTTGTGGAGAATGACTCTTCGGAAGGGAGGGGGGAGTCCACCTGTGGGTCCTCGGGGCCCAGTAGGGGAGCCCGCAGGTCAAACCTGGGAGCAGGGCTCCATTCTCAGCAGGGAAGCTCTGAGCACAGATTGATCAGCAGAAGGGGAAGCCACCAGATCTTAAAAGAGGGCAGGTGGTTCGAATGGTGGCGTCTTGAAGAGCCCAGTTGCTAAACACCTGGAAGAAGTTTGGGAGAACACAGTGTTTTCTGGATTATTTTTACATCTGATACAGAATGCCCTATTCCTGTCTTCCACTCAGTTCGCTCCAATATATTCCATTGTGGTGTTAATAGTTTCAAGATAATTCTTGAATTTGTGTGCTCTCTCACACACACAGGCTGGCCTCACCTTTTCTATAGACTTACAAAAGGCACAGACCCTTGGGGAATCCAACTAAAGGGAAATTGAGTTTGCAATTTATTTGTTTTGAGTTAATATCATGCATCGCGTGCATATATGGTCCGATCATTGCCAGCCATACCAGTATCGGGGTGTCTTCTGGGAGTATTCAGCCCTGCATGAACCCACCATGTGCGGCCGTGAAAGCCAGAGACAAGATAGTCTGTGGTCATGGGTCACACCCTCTTGCTCTGGGGGAGGAAAGACATGACAGCCCAGAGCCAGATGCCATCATCTGGAGAGTTTCTGTTGCATGTCAGGCAAATTAGAAGACATTCTCTGATTTTTTTTATATTTGCGATTTCTGATTCTAATATTTGATATTTCTTAAAGAGAGATCTCTAAATGATGCAAGCTTCAGTTCTGTAACACCAAGATCCATCTTTGGGTGTGTGACAATAGATTTATTATCATGACATGATATAATAGAAAGGCTTAGAAACAGACTAACAATCAGCATTGTTTTCTGACCCACCTCACACCCTCCCGCAGAGGATCTGGCCAAGTTCATCAGTGACCTACCTGCTATAGCCGGTGGGTAATTTTTTCATGTAATTTTCTGAAAGGTGCAAAAACTGATAAATATATGTGAAGAATATAGGCATAATGGAAATGACTAAAATAAAAGGTGTAAATTTTCCTTACTCTTGCTCCACTCTCAGTTTGATATGTCTCCCTACATGCAATCATTATTAACAATTAGGAAGAGGGGGTTCTTCCATATCTCTTCTGTTGGAAGCTGTGGGTTGGAAAAAGAAGAACGGAAAAAAAGATTGAAAACGATCCAAGACAGAGATGGACGGGAGCCATAGATGGGGGCTTAGTGGACATGTGCTAAGCCGTTTATTAGAGGTTCCAGGTCGCTTTAAATATTCTGGTATAGGAATGGTTACAATGCAGCAGTAATGAAGAAATAACTACTGTCTCTTGGTTGAAGCACATGGGGCAGAGGTAGGGGTTCATTACCTAGCAGAAAACACCTGTGGGGGTAAACACCTTTATTTTTCAGGGGGATGTCTGTCCTGTGAGACATTCCTAGGAGGTTAGGGGGCTGCCATCACAGATAGGAGACTTGATGAAACTATCTCTAGTTTGCCAGAGATGGCGCGTGAATAAAGGTGTTCCTTTGTCTAAGGCATATCTCATCTATTTTTGGGCCCCTACACTCTTTTTCTATGCATGCGTATGTATGTTTTCGATGCTATACACACTCTTTTATGTCCTTTTTACTGAAAAACTTCAGAGATTTTTCCATGTAGGTGCACTTCCTCCTTTTAGTTGTATTAATATTAGTAGGATGGGGATACACCGGAGTTATCAACCATTGCTTTGTAGAGATCCTCTTAGGTGCCAGCTAATAATTTCTTGTAATTACTCACATGAGCTGAGCACGAGTATGTGGATTTCTAAAGGATAAATTCCCTTGCTCTTGAGATGGGTCAGTAAAGGTCCAGTGCGTGGGAGGAAGGACAAGTGAGCCGTTCAGAGGACACCAGTTCGCTGGGGTTTCACCGAACCAGGGAGGAAATTCACAGTAAAATTCAGGCTGTGCCTTCAAATAGGTCTGGAGGATAATAAGGGGGGGGGGATTTGGGGATAGCGTGGGATTTGTCCCGAATATTGGAATCCCTGCTTGTTTCCTGAACACCAAGACTGTTTCCCGACCACAATCTCTCTGAGATATTGTGTACCAGAGCCTGGAGGCTCTGCTGGCAGTGGGGAGGTCTTGTCACAGTGAGGGACCCCGAAACCGGGGGTCCTTGACACACCGTGTCACCTCTGTGGGCGGGGGTCCTGGAGTAGGAATCCTCCCTGGACCGCAGGCTCCCTGCGCCAGGGCAGAGTCACCGAACCAGAGGGGGGCGATGCATCCTAGCTGGGAAGGATTTAAGGCGCCTCTGTAGCTTTCTAGAAACAACTGCAAAGGAGTGAAGGAAGAAGAGCCGCAGCAACACGCGTAGCAGAATACATGCGATTTACAGGAAGCGTGGAACAGCGTTCTCGGAAGGCAGTGCTGCCCAGAAGGCTTGACCGAGCACCGGAATGATGGCGGCAACATTTAAAAGGCCTGATGAATACTACTCATCAATTAAGAATGACAAATTACATATTAGCAGAAATAAACCAAAAAGAAAAAGAGAAGTACAGGATGGTCTCACTTATATGAGGGATTTAGGGAAAATCAAACAAACAAATA
>PVHY01022949.1:0-21718 GCA_004024945.1 Uropsilus gracilis | reverse complement strand
GAAAGGTATAAGAGTGCTGACCAAGAGGACATACTCCTTTTACGACTTGTCCACCTTAAAACACACACACAAACACACACAGACACACACAGACACACAGACACACAGACACACACACACACACACACACACACACACACACACCCTTAATTCCTGCTACCCCTGAAAGGTAGACCATTAAATCAAAACATGTTTAGTGGAACCACAACATCACATCTCCTTTCTCCCCCTCCAGAATTCATGCAGGGAACAGGGCTGGGACTTCTCTGTCGTCGTCATCTTTGAGGCCACAAATGAAAGCCCTGTCACCCAGGCGGGGGCGGGAAGGCCCCGCGGCGCGGCGGCGTCGAGCGCATCCGAATTCCCTCCTCTGCCGCTGACTGGCTGAAAACTAGGAGACCCGGCCGGCCCCCTGCGGCTCCACTCGCCATTGGCGGCCGCGAGGTGGCAATCAGGACGCGCCCCGCGGCTGCGCTGGCTCCAGCTCCAGGCTGCCACCGCGGTCCTGTTGCGCTGTCGCCGCTGCCACTGCCGCCGCCGCCGCCCGGTCCCCTCGGCCGTGCCTCTGGGTGGGGCTGCCTCCCGGCTCCGCCGTAGACACCATGGTGAGTGCTGGCTAGTGAGGCGAATGCCCTCTCCCGCGGGGCCGGGCCGGGCTGCCCCAGGGAACCTCCCGGGCCCCCGGAACTTGTCGCGGGAGCCCCGGAGCCGCCTGGTCTTTGGCCTTCGGCTGGGGACATGGGGACGCTCGGGGTAGGGGCGCGAGCGCTCGGTGTCACTGCTTCCGAGGCCGGCCGCCCGGCCGCGCGGTGCTCGACATCCCCAGCTCTGGGAGGGGACGAGCCGCCGAGGTGCGGGGGCTGCCAGGCTCAGACCGGCCCTGCCGGAGTGCGAGGCTGAGCGTTGGCGCTGGCGGAGACGCCTGGTCCCTGTCCTCCCCGCCAGGCTTTCCTGATGCCCGCCTGTGTCGGAGCGGTGGTAGGTGAGCAGGGCTGGCAGGATGGCATGGATAAGGGATGATGGAGAGGATCTGGCCCTGATCGGGGAGCAAGCTGCACCCCCATGGTGCCGCTCTTCAGCACCTTGCAGAGGTAGAGGGCGGGGCGCGAGGTTATGGTTACACCAGCTCAGTAGTATCATAAGCACCAGCTTCTTCAAGTCTCTTCCCACCTCCAGCTCCTCTTAACGCTCGGGTCTCCCCCTGTATCTGCAGTACGGATTTGTGAATCACGCGCTGGAGCTGCTGGTGATCCGCAATTATGGTCCGGAGGTGTGGGAAGATGTCAAGTAAGTGACTGACAGCTCTAGCACCCGCCCCCCGCGCGGGCGCGGCTTGTGGGGATTCGTGGGGGGTCCCGGGGCGATCCCCAGGCACGCATCCCTTCAACCTCGGCTTCCTGCCCACGTCTCCGCAGGCATCTCCGCATGCTTCCGCCCAACGCCAGCAGTTTGCTTCTGCAGCTGCGCTCCCACGCTCCTGAGCTGAGACCCAAAAAGGAGGGGTGTTGGGGCACGGCTGGGAAGGCTAGCGCCTGGGGAAGGAGCCTCTGGGGGTCACCGCGGCCTCGGACCGGGTCTGAGCGTGGGAATGTGGTGCAGCGCCTGGGCTGGCAGGCGGCTCCCAGACACTGCTGGTCCCCAGACTCCCACGCGGAGGGGGTCCCTAGGGACCGCGAAAGCCTCCTGGACAGTCTCGCTCCCATGGGCCTTAGAAAGGAATGGAAGACCTTGACTACTTTATAACTTCCACAGCGGCTGATACATAAAATAATCAGGCCTTTTGATATGTAAAATCTCATTTGACTCAGTGGCAACTGTGAATTAAGGCTATTTGTTCCGAAATAAAGTGAAATGTCACTTTCATTCCCCGAACGCCCCTCCCCCCTTTGCTTTTGTAGTGCAGTTGTCAGTTGTAGGAGACCATCCTAGTTTCAGTCTCTTACAGCCAAGTCTCTAGCTGTGCTCCCAATATTCTGAATGTGACTGGAAATACCAGTTACCTGAGTTCAAACCTGTTGGAATGATGGCTCTTCTGTTAAGGCATTGCAATGTAACAGAGTTCTTTCTTTTTCCTCTCTCTCACTCTGGTGAAATGTGTGTTGAACATATATTATAGATGACCACAACCTACTAAGTACACCAAAACCATATTTATGGATTTTCATATTGGAACAGCAATCTGTCGTATTCAAAGGTAGGGAGTGGTTACTTGGGCAGAAGAGAACATATTGTCAGTATGAACAATTTTCATTCCATTATGTTATATCACATAGGGGGTGTTTCTTTGTTATTTCCCCCCTAGTACATGCAATTATTTGCATTCATTTCCAATAGGTCATGTTATACAATTACATGCTACTGATTCTTATAACTCTGTTTCCATTGTAATCACCAGAACTAAGCAATAGCACTAAAACATGTTTCCTTCTCCTTGATCTGGATCACTAAAAGTTCCTTCATGTTCCATAACCAGTTTTTTACCTATAGCACGCATAAAGAGATAAAGAGGTTTGGGGATTATGAGGTTCAATAAACTGAGAATCTAGGTGGTAAAGGTTGCTTTGGGACTAGAATTGTCTGTCCACATTTTTAATTCTGTCATCATTTTTATTTTGCTTAGAAGACAAAATTGTGGAAAACACAAATATTAAGAACTAGATTTTAAGCAGTATAACCTTAGACTAGAATTAGTTTTAAGCCAAACTGTGAATTTATAAAGTCAGTATTTATGCCCTCCAAGCATGCAATGTTCTCACCTGTAAGACAGAAATTCTCATGCTATGACAAGTAGGTTTAAAATTTTGAGAGCACAAAAAAGGTGATTATAATTAAATAGTCATGTATTTAAGCCAGATTTAGATCATATCTTATCAATTTAGATTGCTTTAAATACAGATACAAGAAATTAAACTCCATAGACAAATGTATCAGAAACTTCAAAATTGATTTACCAAGTTATTTGTTTTTATTGGCTATATTTTCCCCAAAGAAGATCAAAATATCTAAAAATGTACAAATTCCACTGATGTGAAAGCTTAACCTTGGCTAGTGGCACTAAGAATATTGTTACATTCTACTTAAAAATTTGTTGCTAATTTTGTTACTAATTTTGAAACATCTTCTTTTAGCCACTAATTTATCTTTAAGTTACCTCAAAGAGCATTCTTAGTTAAATGCTAATAATTTAAGTCACTGAATTTTTTCTGCTAGAATAAAATCATAAGAATCTTATATAATCTTCTCTTCAAAGATTATGTGAGCTGCAAAGAAATACCATGAGTTAAACTAGTATTTGTCATTCAGTGTTAATTTGATTCTTTTTTGTCTAAGCATCACTCATCTTCTCTTGGGTACAGGTGAGTTATCTAGACTAGAGAATGTAGTTTGACTTTCTGCGTTGGAAAGACGAAATTAGTTCCTAGCCCAGTACCCCTGAGGGATTATCATTTGCTCCCTGGAAGAGCATTTGCTCAGCACAGTAGAAACACTCACTGTCTGAAAGCAAGAGAGGAGAAGCTGAAGCAGTTTAATTTTCCAGTGTTCCCTAGGAAAGTCTGGTCCTTCCTCCAAACCTTTTATCTGCTCCAGAAGGATTACTGCAGCTTATGATCCAAGATACTTTCAACTTTAACTTTTCATGAAAAACAATACAGAGAAAAAATATTTTGGTCTCAGTAAGTACAAAACTCCAAGTTAGTGTTTATAAAATTTTATATAATGCTTTTTTGGTTCAGTAGGAAATGACCATTCATCCTTTGTGAGAAAGGATGCCAAACATTTAATGACAAATCCTAAGTAACAGATTCCAGACAGAAAATACTAAGTGAGTATGAGCCAAAAATGCTTCATTATAAACCCATATCCACTACATGCTTACCAATAATATAACTATTTATTAAGAGCTTAAATTTCTCTTTTAGAAAAGTAAGAATTGTCTACCTGAGGCTAGACAAACTTTCTCTTTCATGACCAGATTGGAAATACATGCTGCAGATCAAGAGTGACTATTAAAGATATATATGATTAAAATGTAAAGTCAGGACAGATTCTGTACCTCTAAATCATACAATGGTGTAAACAAAAGTTACCTCAATGAGAAATGTAAAAAATCATTCCTGGGTCCTGGAGAGATGTAAAGCAGGTGGTGAGCTGGCTTTGATCCACACACAGACTTCTGATTCAGATCACATGAAACAACACAAAAGAGATATCTGCATTTATTTCAACTCTTGTGTAATATGTTGGATTCTTTTCAGTCTCAGATTATCCTTTTAAGAAGTCAAGGTTCATAAGTAATGAAAAAAACTAAAAAAACAAACAAACAAACAAAAAAAACTACCTGCCCTGGCTAAATAAATCATTATCAAATTGATTTACTAGGTTCAATTTTTAGATTTTATAACTTTGTTGGAATATAAAAATGAATTAATACATAACAAAAATCTGATATATCTAAAAATCAAAGCAAATAAACAAAACAGACCTTCTTGAAAACAATTTTGCTAAGAGTCAGTAAGGCAAAAACTCATTAAGAATAGATTTTAATAGGTTATTTTAAGCTCCAAAGTTCATATGGTATGATTAGCCCTTCTCCATTTTACTGATAGATCTGAGATTTTGAGACTTGAAAATAATGTAATGACAGAATTAATTGATAAATACTTGGAGTAATTTCCTCTTGATGATTCTCAAGTCATGGTCCCTGTGTAAAAACATACATATAGGTTCAGTGTAGCTTTACCTGATTTACCTACATTAGGACACATATTCTTCCTTAATTCACCTACATTAGGACACATATTCTTCCTTAATTCATTCTTTCATTCTCTATGAAACTTATTTTTTAATGAATGTAATCTAGTGTTTAGGCATTGAGGATAGAAAAGTGAATAATATAATCCTTGCCTTCAAGTACAGTCTAGAAATATAAGGATTTTTAGCCTAATTATTTCTTAATTTTTCTGCCTGCAACTCAAACATGAAAACATTTGACTGGATAATACATGCTGATCCTCATTTTAGAATCACTGTGTTTTCTTGAATTTGCCAATCACAAATTAATCATCATGGTTCTTACAACCAAATGCTTTGTTTGCTAGATTTCCCAAGTTGCCTAACCTTTCCAAGGCTCAACTACAAGGAGTAAGTAGTACCTACTTTACTTAATTGAGAAATATCTACAAAGCACTCAACACAATTCTTGAAAAGTAACTGTAATAAATGAGAGCTATTATTTTTAATTTTATTCTAGAACCAAACTTTTCAACTTCTCTCTTCCCCGGCAAACCGCAAAGATACGATGACCTCCTTCAAATAGCTCACTGATGCCATCATTTACAACAGGCTAAGTAGTCCCATATCACTCTAGGCTAAGGAGTAACCTCATTGTTAGTTTCAGCTTGTTTCTACTTTACCCATGCCATATTATGGGTACTTTCACCTTGTTATGTTTCTTTCAACTTGGGAAGCCCATGGCAATATCCCTGGTGCTGCTCTTGCTGAGGACATACCCTCAGCAATATCCCTGGTGATGCTCTTGCAAGCACCTTGCAAGGTTGCCTTGTCCAACTTGTTCCACTCCTGTCCTTTCTGCAGAATATTATGCTATTTTTTGGTATACATCCTATTTGGAATCAGTCATGCCTTATATCCTTCCAGTCTTCCCTTCTCCAGTCCATTTAGGGTTGTTAATTGAAAATGAAGCACATGCTGTTAATACTCATTTTATCAAAACAAATGAAAGCAAATAAAACAATGTCATGCATTTTCCATATTTTATATTTACAAGAACATTTAATTAAATATTGATACCTTTCTGTATCATCGCTCAAGTAGGTTTCACATTATACAAGTTGCTTAAAATTTCTCAATTTCTTTCCTCTCTGTAGTTTCAATTAAGTCCTACAATACCCATTTGAAAGAGGAAAAAACTTTCTGGTTCAATGCTTACATTTTTTTTTCTTTAAATAATATAGTTGAAATTCCGAGAGGTTAAAATACTGTGTAAGAGAATTGCATCCAGGGAATTGAGAGTCAGACCCTCATCTAGTGCTATGTTTTAAAAAGGAACCCATGTTAATATTAATAATCAGAAACTTCCTGAGTACAAACAAATTAACATGCAGATTAAAAAATAATGGCTAAACCTGATCATTGTTAACATCAGGGTCTTTGTAAAAAAATCTTCCAGTTTGCCTCAAAGAGGATAACACAGTGTGTTAGTTGATAAGCTCACTATCATTTGAAGTCATGTTTTCAGCAAGTATAAAGTACCTCACCTTCCTGCCAGTACACTCTCCCAGAACCTGTATCACCTCTGCTGAGCTGCATGGTTCCAAGGTAGTAAGTCAGGTGGTAACCTTAGCCCAGGGTTTCTTTTTGGTAATCTGAAGGATCCCCCAGAAATCAAACTGTGTTTTTATTTTCCTGGCATTTTGTAATTTTTAAAAATTAAAATCATTGTGGTATGTGATTGAATTGATGTATCAGAGAAGGAGCTTTGTACTTTAAAGTGAGCACCAGAGGAGAATTTCAAATATCTGTGTTCTCACTAAAATTACCAAGACCTGGTCATGGCAAGCACTAACTGAATGTTGTTGCTCACAATGTCCTTAACATTTTCTCACCTCTATAGAATAAGGGGCTTTAGCAAATATTTCTCTGAAGTGTGTTGGAGAGTAATAGTTATGGGTCACCCAGTGCAGACATCAGTGGGAGAACCACATGAGGAAATGACCATACAAAGCAATCTATGTAACTGGCCCAGCTCAGAGGTGACAGCTTTGAAGGTGTGAGTGCTTACAGCGTTTCCAGTTGTTACTCTGCCTTGTTGTTCATTAAAGAGAAAACTGTGTGTGGCAGTAGTGGTGGGGGGGTGTCTTTTGTCTAGCAAAAGGAAGCATCTCTCTCTCTATCAAAAGATATTCAGGTTAAAGAGGTTTCTATTCAAGGCAGAAGAGACACATTCTGAAGTAGTTGCATCTTTTCTTGTTACTGCAGCTTTGGTTTTACTGCATACTCCCATCTGCTTGTGTGTCATTTGCTGTTGAATCAGACCATTCAGTTGTTCCTTTTCCTGAAGTCCAGTGCCACCACTCTTCCAAGCAGCCCTGACTGGAGAGCTTGCTATTTGCACATCCCATTTGCCCTCAGCACTTTGATCTTGGGGCCAGTTTTCAGTGTCAGCGTAATGATGGTGCTAAAAAGTGTCTGCTTTTCCCCTTTCTTCATTCTTCTCCTCCTTGCCCATAAACTTCAATGTCTCCACTCTGACATGGCCAAACAAGTATTACTTGCTAAGGGAAGGATTTTATTGTCTCCAAAACTGTGCTTGTCCTTCAAGGTACATGTTAGAATTTATAATTATGCATTTGTACTGCTATTTGTTGAGTGTTTGTCTGGTCACTAGGTTTTAAATTTGATAATTATTGCCTTAGAGAACTTCTCTCTCTCTCTCTCTCTCTCTCTCTCTCTATATATATATATATATCACGTAATTTTTTTGAAAACAGAATTTATTATGTCACAGCGATGAAAGCTTCAATGATGCTTCAGTAACATAACTTGCATTGAAGTGAACATTTCCTTTTGGTAGGGCCTGAGTTCTTTTATGACCTGTTCCTTCATACTGGGATATAATGACAAGATGAAAAGTATTGCTGCCATATTGCCAATTTTATATATCAAAAGACAATTATAGGACTGGATTCAGGACAAGGCTTACTTCTTTGGCTAGTGTCTATGCATCTATGTGATGTTAAACTAATCAGTGGCATACACTATAGATAAACATTTGTAATGTTGAAATTGAATGTAAAAATCAGATGAAAATACACATGTCATTCAATGTTTTGTTTATGTTGTACCATTTTCATTGAGGTAACATTGATTTACAACACTGTAAATGATTCAGAGGTACAGTGGTAATTCTTTCCAGTTATATTGCTATACCACACTCTCCAACAAAGCACCCCTAAACTCTGCCTAAGTCCAGTAGGGCTCCTCCCCCTGTGACCCTCCCACTCTAGTAGCCTCAGATTTACAGTTATATCTAGGATTTATTTTGGTTTAGGTTTGCCTGTTCCTTTGTTTCGTTTCTCTGTATCACACAAATGAGTGAAATCATCCAGTTCTTGTCTTTTTCCTCCCTACTTATTTTGCATAGCATATTTTGGAAAGTTATATCAATCTCTAATTCTTTATACTCAATATCTCATATAATCCTCGCATCCACTGTGGAAAATATTTATTCTTTAATCTCATTTTATAAATAAGGAATTGCGACTTCGAGATTTTGAAACACTGCTTCAAGTCACTCAGCTATTAATCATCAGAGAAGGCATTTGTACACAAATAGGCTTGCAATGATCATATCCATCCTTCCCAAAGACAGCCAAATGCCCCAATTTGCACAGCATATATATTGTCAGAACTGCTGTTTTGGTTGTGTTTTTCTGGAATGTTCAAGTATAACATTGACTCATATTTTGAAAGATGATTTTACTCATCAACTGGCACAGCTGCTGAAAAAAATAGAATTTCAGAAATTTTGAGTAGTCTGTTTATATTTGGAAGAACTGTGAATTAAAGAAGACATGTACACAAGGTCTAAGTGAATTCATTTGTCTGGTGTAGCTACCCCAAGTGGCTCATTTGAAATATTTGTGGGTATGTTTTTCTGAATCCAACAATTGCTAATGAGAATCTCTTGGGGAAGGCTAGACACAGGGAAAAAATACAATTATTTATTGAAAGTGGTATGACTCATTAAGTCCCTGTCACTCATGAGAGCATTTACTGTCACTGTTTTTAGCACTTGGAGGACTTGAAAAGACTAACCTTTATCAACTGCAAGCACAAAGTCTTTGCTTTCTTGAAAGGGCCTGTCTTTGCTCTTCAACTTTCAACTCCCTCAAACTAAAATCTTTTTTTGGGGGGGGTTTCAGATTTATTAATAATCATTTGAGTGGATTATTGGATATTGAGAGGTTGTTAATGCTTCACCACCACTCAGAGAAAAGTAAAAATCATCAAATTTTTTACATTTGTTGAAAATGTTTAATTTTCACATAGGATATAAAATTATCTGTATTTTATAATGGGAGAATTCAGTTTTAATAATAATTAGGACACAACCCAATGTGTTGTTTACAGCTCATAAAAAGAAACCATTCTGGGATTTATTAACAAGTTGACATCTATACATGGAATACAACTTGTATGCTCCTGGAGTCTTAAAGGGGCAACACCCACTTTATAGTTATCATTGTGAGGATGACTACTTGATGTGAACTCACCTTTTTTTGCCTGTGACCAGACCTTATTTTCCCAATACCTCTATTCAGATCCTCCCATTTCAGAAGATCTTTCTTACCTCCATGGGATACTCCTTTACCTATTACCCAGCAATCAGTCATCCATTACTGGTGATATTTGGAATAATGAATTCCTTCTCCCTTCAACACTTGTTGAGAAAAGTAATCCAATATCCTGTTGAAATAAATATACTTTTGTAGTCATGACAACTTTTAAAAATGGTAAATGATTTCCTTTCATTAGTTCTACATATATTTTGAGCTCCTTAGATATAATAAACTAAATATATGTTTGAAGATTTGATCAGTTCACTTGGCATCTCATACATGTTTAAAACATAGCCCTTGATCTTAGACTCCAGTCCACTTCAAAAAGTCTTTTCCAACTCGGCTACCAGGGAAAAATTCTCCTTGTTTTCATTGTTGTGGTTTCTCATCTCATACCTGCATCTAATCCATCAGCAAATCATGTTGAATATGCCTGCAGAATAGATCCAGATTTCTATACAATTGATCCATTCTAATGCAGGAATAAGGTCTTTCCTTCAACATAAGTCCATTGATTTCATTGCTCACATCACAAAGACTAGCAACCTCCTTCTCTTTCAAGAGTCATCTCAGGGTCCAGCCAGGTCCCATGCTACTTCTTCATCTTTCTTCTCCACCCTACTGATCCAGATGTTCCTTCCACAGCCAGGCTGCACCTACCTTGCCCTTAGCATGTGCTCTTTGCCCAGACCACACTTCCTAAATTGCTCTTGGCTTACTCACAGAAAGCTTTCAGACTTCACTCAGTTGCCAGCTTCTAGTAAAGCTTCCTGATATTACACATGAGTTCCCTACCCCCATCCCAGCATTATTTTTCTGCAACTTCCTTACAATTATATATATATATATATTACTAATTAATTTTGTACCTCATCTCTTTCAACTCCTAGATAAGTGTGTTCCAAATGGTCAGGCATTTTTGTTTATTCTATAAAGACTCACCTTATGCCTAGAACACACCTAGCACAATTGCAGACTCAACAAATATTTGCTGACTATTAAGTCTGATGTCATTTATTGATTGTATTTAATAGCAGGTCTTGTATTAGGCATTAGAGTTCTATATAAATGTTACTCTTGTTAAAATATACTTAAAGGGTGTCATTTAGTTTGAGCATGGGGATATGAAATAATTTCTTCTTAATCACTAAACTTTTCCATTAAACTAATTTGCCAAAACAACTCCTATTTCAGATATAAAATTATTGTTTATATAATCATTGTAGCTGTGGTAAATTTAATTTTATTGCAGCTCTTCTCATTTCTCTCTCTTGTTTTTGTTTTTTCAGAAAAGAGGCACAGTTAGATGAAGAAGGACAATTTCTTGTCAGAATAATATATGATGATTCCAAAACATATGATTTGGTTGCTGCTGCAAGCAAAGTCCTCAGTAAGTTGACATGACTTTCTTTTTTTGACTAAGTCACACATCTAAGCTCAAAGGAATGTATGGTCCAAGAGCATGTTGGATAGTGGCACAAGTTGCACAATGCACCACCTTGCTGGAAGGGTATTCACATACATGTTAAACTCAGGCTGTGTTGAGTTCTTTTTTCCTTTTCTAACCTAATTAGAGGATGGAAGAGCTCTATACCCCCACTGACTGAAAGTTACATGCTTAGGAAGAAATAAATTATTGATAAGTTAATATTTGATAACAGTTGAAATACATAAGTTAAAATAATTGGTGAGTCAATATTTAATAATAGCAGTGTTATGAAGTCAGCAACATAGTAAATGTACTAGTGTAGCTGGCAGAAAATTTTGCAAAATTTTGTTAGCGATTGGTAAAAGAAACAAAGAAACTGATACTTACATCAGGCAAAGCTTATGAAAAATGGCAAAGCTCAAAAAAGAAAAGCTTTATGGAAACAAATTCTCAAAGCAGTATAGTATGTTCTGAGTGCTTAATTTGTAAGAGGATTACAGTTTGCATAGAATAGAATGAGATATTTGTCAAATATAGGTAGGAGAATAAATACTATAAATTGGCAGAATATAGTAATTAGAAAAAAAGAAAGATAAATTGTTAATAAGAAAATATCCTGCCTCATAGTAATCAAAATTGAAACAACTATGAAATATTTTTTCATATGAATTAGACAATTGAAATAACTAAATCTCTATTGTAGTGAAGGGGCAGATAAAGGAGAAATTATATATTTTTAAATTTGATGATAAAAGACAAAACATTTTTTGAGAATATTTTGTGTCATCAGTCAAAGTCTCTCTAAAGAGCCCAAACATTTTAGAATTTTTTTCTAATTTATTAAATTTATTTGCACTAAGATTTATGTGTGCCTTTATTAGTTACTGATATTATCGAAAGTTGCAAAACCCTATATTTTCAATAAGATGGGACTGTTTAAATAAATTACATCATTATATTGAATAAGTTAGTTATTAAAATTGATATTATAGACAAAGTTTTAATTAGATAATAATAGGATATTAATGAAAATCAGCATATTAAAGTACACTACATACAACTAATTTGTCAAATATACATATTTATATGAAGAAAACCATTTGTACTGAAATATATAGTCTTACTCATTCTTGACTTTTTAAAAACATTTTTCTGAACTTCCAGGTAAAATAATTAAAGAGTTATGTGTGTAAAAACTCACAATTAAGTAGCTTGTTATGGAAGTTGAGAAACTAATCACTTTTAAGATTAAATTTATACTGTAACATTTTAATCTGTTTTCTTTTAATTCTATTATCATGAATTTAAAATTATTTTATAATTAAGTTTTTCAAGTGACTTTTGTTCACTCTGCACCATAACAGAGAATATTTAATATCCTTTTACTGTGAACTTATCTTTATTCTTCCCATTTTCATCTTTCTACCTGTAGTACACTTTTGTTTCTGTTATTTTTCTCTCAAACCTATAAACCAGATCTCAATGCTGGAGAAATCCTTCAAATGTTTGGGAAGATGTTTTTTGTCTTTTGCCAAGAATCTGGTTATGACACAATCTTGCGTGTCCTGGGATCTAATGTCAGAGAATTTCTACAGGTAAGCAATTTGATGGCTGCTCGTCTAAAATTCTGAGTTCCTGACACATTCTAAAGTCATATTAGCTCAGATGAAGGAGAGTGTCTTGTTACTGAAATGGAATTTATAGTGACTTTTTCTAATGCCCATAAAATGGTTATTGAATGGTTTTGAATACATTTAGCATCCTAGTTTTCTTTAACTTCATATGGCTGATCCTGACGATGCAAGTTTTAAACATTGTTGAAAATAAAACATAACTTTCTTTAATCTGTTTTATTGCCTTTTTGAAGTGGTTCTATGTGCTAGTGACTGTGGTTTTATGTGCAGATATATATTTTATTTTCTATATGGAACATCTTCTCAGCTTGAAGAGGCAATTACTAGTATTGCAGCAGTGATGATATTCAGTGCCAGCTCGCTGTTGAGCAGAAAGCTCTGGTTTTCCGAGACTCTACCATCAAAATAAATTGAGAAACGTTGCTCTGGGTTACATATTAGAAGGGAAAATGGGAAACTTTCCAAAGTCAGTTTGAGGTAAAGTGAAAGATAAACAATGCTGACCTGGGCCTTTGTCTTGTATTCTTGTGAAAATGACAAGTTTTTCTTCCTAAATGAGGCATAGATGAGAGACTATTTTTGGAACAACTGCCCTATTTTAAACACTGGCATTTGTGAGACCCTCTTCTAGAGATATGTTAACTCTGAAAATGATGTGGTTATTTGTATGAATTATTTCTACGCTGGCTGTGCCAGCTGCCATATCTTGCTGGAAAATGAGGTGAGGGCAGCACCAGCTGAAGCAAAGACCAGCTGTGAGGGAATGTAAACTGTGTTCAGACAGGCTGCATTATTGATTTAACAGCCAAAATAAGAACTTTAGTGTTTCATCGGAATGTCTGTTGTTTACAGACTGACATTTTTCTTATAAATTTAAAACTGCTTTAAATCATGGAAAACCGCTTTGCAGTCCTTGGCCCTAGGTTTGCCAAGGACTGGTGTCAAAAAGACTTGCCACTGACAAATGAAGGCATCCTGGGAGTTGGTTTTAAATTAAGCTTCACCTGGGTATATTCAAATGAGCTATATTAAAGCATGTCATTTTTAAAGTTTGAGATTTTGATATTTAAAGGGATTTGAGAATTTGGGGCTTTTGAGTCTATATCTCTTGCCATAGTACTTTTGTTGACACCACATTATTAGCAAAGTTTCAACTTGCAGTTTCTCTCTCTTAATTTGAACTTTCTCAGTGATCATGTTTACCTACAAAGCAGGCATTCAAATGGTTTTGTGACTATTTTATTCCTTTAGAGATATTCCTTTTCACCATTTTTAAGCTTGGAATGGCATGGCAGGTGACTCATCTCCAAGTGAGTTTGTTTCTAGAGCTGTATGCCGCTCAACAGGAGAGTCATTAAATAAGATGTTACCTTTGTTTACTGGCCAGATTTCATAGAGTCAAGAAAGGGAAGGGGAATCCCATTTTGATGGTGATGAGACAAAATTATATTGCAAGATCATGGGAGATGAGAGATTAGTGCAGGGGATTTTTGAAAATGCAAGTGCAATAATGCAATAGGGCATAAGAATGCAGGGGTTAGCATGTGCTGAAGTGGACATATTATCAAATTTTGTTAACTAGTTATTTTCTTAGAAAGTTTTCAAGTTATTTATATTCTCTGCAGTGTTTTAATCAGTACACTAGGATCTTCAAATAAAAACTCAAGCAGTATCATAGAGTCATGCATTTATTCCTAATTTAAAAATAAGAAAGTGGTAAAAGGGAAAAATATATATTGGTAAAGTATGGTCTTATCTTTAAAACTGTATGTCCAAGCAAAATAAATAAAACCTAAAATTGAAAATAAAATGTTTACTTTTTTAATCTCCATTTGATAAATCATACTCCTATCCACTAAATCAACCAAAATATAATAGTAGGTTCCAAGAATTACCTACTTTTTATCTACTCATCCACAAATCAATGGTTTTTTAAAAAGTGCCAGTTCCAAGCTATGTAATATCTAGGGAAATGTACTGTACCTAAAAAGTTTCCACTTAAAATGTTCTTATACTCTACTATTTTATACCACGAAGTTTCATTGTTGTTTAAAGTTTTGAGATAGAATTAAAATAACCATGCTGCAAATTTTAAAATTTTAGTTCAGAAGCATCATACATATTGGATTGGATAAGCAGGATCATCAATTTGAAACTGGTAGCAAAACCTTTCAAAGAGGAAGGGTGATCCATCATTAAACTATTTAACTGATAAATTTAAATTGTCAAACTACTTAAAATGACAAACCAAAGGAAATGATAAGGTTCATTGTGAGCAACAAATGTTTTCCTGGAACTAAACTATAGCTACATCTACATAGTATGACTTTGAGTATACAATATCTACAGCAGAACAGCAGTTAAATTTCATAAGCAAGAAATCACTTCAAAATTTGAACATGAAGAAATTAAATCAGCAAAACCTTATAATAAAGAGGAAAACCCAATTAACAACGTGAATGGAATAGACTAGTCCTCTTGTTGTGTTTGATTAAAATATTTCCTTTGAAAAGATAGTAATGATAATCATTATTTAGCTTTAAAATATAGCCATTTAGGTAATGATGGTACTCTGATATAGCTTCTTTTTAAACTGGGCCCTATTTTTAAAATTAAAAAAAAATATTTGTCTTTTCAAGTGGAAGACTATCTTTCAAAAAGCAGACCAACATAAAAAGGCAGAATACATCCTGGGTTAATTCATGAAAAAATAAGTATCTAGGTACAGATGCTTGGGATGCTCTCTTTAGAGACACAGTATCATGAAGTGAAATGAGAAGCCCGGGGACCATGTGGGCCATGTGCAGACTCTCCAGAAGCTTGAGCTGGTTCAGTCACTTCCACCAGCCACCTGAGTGACTCATCTTGAGAAACCAGCCTGATGCATGTTAATTATTTCCCAGCTGCCATCTCAAACCCAACAGCTTCCTGAGTCCAGACAAACTAAAAATAATGACACAATAATATACCACTTTGGGAGGCTAATGCATTTGGGGGGTGCTCTGATGGATATTTGTTACAGCACCTATTGGTTTTCTTATAACTTCTGTCTGTGTCAGTATGTATGTGTATACGTGTATACAAGTATGTTTACAGATGAGTAAGGAGCTTTGAGTGGGTCATATTTAATTAAAAAGATGCTTTTGAGTCTCTGGGAACCAAGTCAATCCACAGCAGGAAGGTATAGTCTTATCTTCCCAATAATATAAAAAAGGTAAAATGAGGTTAATATAGGCATCAGAAACTTACAGGTTGACATTTAAAAAGTGGAGGAGTAATATGCAATCTTAGCGACCAGTCAGAATTTAGATTATGATCCTGTTTAAATATGCATAGAAGTTGCAGTTAAAATATTAAACAAATATTATTTTAGAACAGACTGGAAACACTCTTCTGCTAATTTGGATATGGTGGCAGCTTCGTTCATTTGCTCAGTTCTGATAGGTGAGAATTGCTCTACACGTGCTTCTATTCAACCTGCAATGCAATTTCCTTCAACTCATGTCTTCTCCAGGTTTTGGCTCATAAAACACAAAGTTCTAATTTAGTCAGTCCTTTGGGAGCAGTGTGGGATTGATGACCCAGCTGAAATTCTTGAATGTTTGTGCAAAGTATAACTTTGGGAAATATGAGGATTTTCCTGAACAGCTGTGCAATTCTAATACATCCTTAAATATTTATAATACTTTTTTAGAAAAAATTGAATTGCATTTTATTTTTAACTTTTGAATAAGTTTTCTCAACATCCAAAATGTCAATTTCTAAAACCTGCAATTTAAAAATTGACAAGTGAGCACTTAAAGAAGAAAATAAGTATTAAGAATTATAGTAAGACTGATTTCTCTGTGGCTAACATATAACTTTTCATATTCTACAAAATGATAATTGTCAAATATAGTATTATATAAGCTGGATCTTTTTGACATCAATTTAAAAGCAGAAAAATAGATGGAGTATATTACACAGAATATTCTTACTACCTCTCTTTTTATGTTTGAAATATTTCCTTTGGAAAAATAATAATGGTAACTGTCATTTAGCTTAAAATGTTGCAATTAAAATAATTGTGGTGACTCTGATATAGTTTCTTTTAAAATTGGGCCCTATATTTTTTTTAAAAGGATTTTGTCTTTTTAACAGATAGACTATCATTCAAGAAGCAGCAGGTGACATAGTGGGAGAACCTTAGGATATAATAATGGTGTAAAAAATAGGATGGGTGGGTGGATAGATAGATAGATAGATAGATAGATAGATAGATAGATGTGCAATCAGCTAAAAGGAAGAAATGTTTAAGATTAAAAATACATGAAGTGAAAAAAAGATAGGAAACGTCATTAAAGCATTAAATTTTACTATATACACCCTGACCTTGAAGCTTATAAGGGGTCACGTTTTCCACTTTATTTAGATCTTGTTTATTTCCAATCTTTCATAATCAAATTTTGAAATGACATCCTGCTTATAAAACGATTTCCATAAATAGATGTTTCTTGTTTTTCAGAGGAATGAGGAAAAAAAAAAGGACATGCTATGTCTATTCTCCTTCTTTAAAAAACAGATACTTACAATGAATGTTTTTAGAGATTTTTCCCAGATCTACACCTTAGTCATATTCTCATGACACCCTTCTGCCCATCCACTTGAATAAGGATTCTTGGAGACTGAAAGATCTCTCTCTCCGCACCTTTAAGGCAAGGACTTACTCCATTCACTTAGGTGGATTATTTAGGCATTTTTAATTTGTTGTCCTGCAAACAGGAAATAGGCGGTGAAGTTCTAGAAACTTTATGTCATGTGTATTACATAGAGGAAACTTTAATTTTTTAAAAAACATTTCAACATCTTAGAAAATAAAGAAATTCACGTTTCATCTTCAAAAAAAGAAAAAAAGTAAATTCTCTTTTGTTTAGTAAGTCTGTGATGCACCCTAAATCTAGAACCCAACCAGTGTCATGGGGCACACCAGAATGAAATTTTTCTTCTGTAGATGATAAATATTAAGTGACAAGATAAAATGGACTTTCGTAAAGTAGAATTCGAAAGTAGAAAAAGCACATTTCGTTTGCTTGTAGGAAATGCCTTAAGATGATTCAGACATAAGAAAATTTCAGAATAACTCTTTGGCATCTTGAGGCAAAATAAATGAACAGATCTGCTCTCTCTCTTTCTGTTTTCTAATTTTTTTAATCTATGAAAAATGAAATCAGAGGGTGTTTGAGGTTTGCTGTTTCCTGGGACTATGTTGTACTGAAATACACACATTTGCCTTTTTTTCCTGTCTCTAATATATACACTTCTTCATAACTGGTCCTTTAGTTCTTTTTCCTCTGTCTGCTTCTATAGAGATATTTAGACATAAAACAATACAAGTTTTAGTATTTAACCTCCTCAAAATATATCGCTACAGACAGGGGGTTGAATGATCAGCTTCATTCTATAATTTACACAGTGGGACATGGTTTTGTCTTAGATATTTTGAGAATCTTAGTTTCTGCAAACAAATACAGTTTTTCTTTGCAGAAGACACATGTTTAACAATGTAAATATACTCACATGAAAATAATTTAATTTTTAATCCAAAATTCCTTTTTCAATGATAGACTATCAGAATCACTTCAGTTCTTACGGGAATAAAACCAAGTAAGGGAAGCTGTAACCAAAGAAATCCCTGGAGTATTTTTTGTGTGTTAAGATCTAAAGAAAATCAATATTACAGTAAGTGGTATTAAATCCTTTACACTCCAGGAAAGCACTTTCCTTGTCCATTTAATTAATCGTATATTCAATAAAATAGCGATTCTCTAGGGACCTGGTTACTGCAGAGACTTGAAAGATGAACATTCTAACTTAGCATGTTTTGGCATTCCACTTGCTTTCAGGTGATCTATGTAAACAGTATTTTATTATCAATTTTAATTCCCTAATATTATAAATACTTTGAAATTAAAATGTCTCTTTATGTTAGTGCGGTGCCTACTTTGGACTTATGGTGTAATAGTTTTGAGTCAGCCTGGGCAGTTTTCTGCAGTTCTACCACTGATACAGCTTATGTAAACACACCCGTGAATGCTGCATCATTCTGTCGGTTCAACTGCATTAGTTGCTGCATTAGTGCTGATAACACAGTAAGACACAAGAGGAAACTAATGTCTGCATAGGACATTAGGAAATTTCCAAAATGCAACAAAACTTGATTTCGACTCTGGGAAATACTGATAAATATAAAGCTCTTCAGATTATCTTTTTCTTCACCAAGTTTCTCACAATTTTTGCGCCATTGTTAATTAGAAGTGTAGGGGACTTAAGAGAACTGTGAACAGCCTTCACGACTTCCTTCTCAGGGAAGAATTTCCAGAAGAACTTGTTAGAGTAAGAACCGTTAGTACTACTCAACAAACCCCTAAAAGGCGTTTTAGGTTTTCTGGGACTTGTTTATTTATATAAACTACCAAACAAGTACTTCGTAGCTACCATATTGGATACTTTCACAAGGCAACAGCAACCTCTAGAGGCAATGAGGATGAACTGAAATTTTCCTTAAGACCCCGCCTTGCTTGATTAGAAAAGTATCATTTTCAGGAAGAAAAAAAAAAAAAAAAAGCACTATACATGAAGGCAATTTCAAAGAGAAGCAAAGTCACCCAACTGAGGCACTATTGAAATATTATCTAGTTCAGAATGTGAACCTTCCCAACCTAATTCAATTCTCATTTTCATTATCTTGGGCTGCCATTCTTTTCATCTGAGTTGTTGGTTTATGCCACTCTACATATTAATTGCTGAACCATGAACTGCTGACAGTCTGGGTCCATGTATCTGGTTTCTAGGCAATGCTCTACTCTGCCTTCAGCCTGCATTGCACAGTGCCTGAGGGTTGAAACTTGTGCAATGTTTATAACATGAATGAATAAATGGAGGGAATGGAAAATCATATCACAATGCCACAGGCACACTGGAGTATTTCTTGAATATTTGGGTTTGCTTAAGAGATTACTATTTGCTTGTGGCATTCATTTCAATTGCTCCCGATTAAATGACTACACATATAAGTGTTGAAAACAAACCGAATTTGTTATCCTGTAGTTTCATAGGTTGGAATTCCTAAATCTTACTGAATGGTAATGCCAATGCCAGTGGGGTGTTGTTTTTCCATGTTGAATGGAGGAGGTAAGTTGCCTCATTTGTTCAGGTGTTGACAATTCATTTGATGGGATTACAGAGCTGAGGTGGAGGTACCAAGGGGACTGCAGCTGGGGACTGACTGAAACCTGTAACCCGAAACCTTCATTACTGGCTGCAAAGGCATCTCTTGTCCTGTGAGGTCACATTCAAAGGTGTTAAGACTGGAAATCTTTGGGGCACCATTATTTTGCCTCTTACACCTAGAATGTGCTAAGTGTTTTCTAATAAGTTACTTTAGTTCTATTCTCTCCTAAGGAATTAAGACTTAGAAAAGCTGGATGGATTGGATTTTATGAAATGACAGTGTCATGATTTTTAATCCATGTCCACTTGATTCTAAAGTCACCTTTCTTTTAATTCCAATATGATGCTTTTTATGTGTGTCACGTATCACAATACCAAACACTTTATGAACTTAGTGTAGAAAGTCATGGTGGACCAAGGGAATATTGTAGTGTGCACCTTTTCTCCTGATGACCTTTATACATATCGCTTTTGTATGTATGAGTGAGTAATACGTTAGGGATGCTAGGGAATATGACATTTTTGAAATGAATGCCAAGGGTATAAAAACAGAAAATATTTTTTGGCAAATTTATTCAAATTTACAATTCAGAATTTTCCCCAAGACTTGAGTTCCAAAAAGTAATAATTTCACAAGTTAGCTATGAAACTTGTGACTTGGCGATTACAAATGAACATGAAGAAATCACACTGCTTTAATTTTTTTAAGTTTAAATTTATTAAATGTTATATAGCACAAAATAATAAGCTTGATCTTTGTATAAATTGTAACTAATTTTTAAAATTAATTGAATTTTTGGATTATAATGTAAGTAGTGGGTAAAGTGTGATCCCTTAGCCCATTCTATATTGGTTTATATATATGTATATATGTCTGCCTCAGACTCCTGTAAATATGCTTATCTTATTTACAAGTCCTTTATGATTTTTTATCTAATACAGCATTCTTTTAAAGGTCTCTTTATTTATTTTTCATTTCTCTAATATATCAAGTTTTAATAGCTATAGATGTTTTTCTTAATTGCACTATTTTAGGTGGAATTTCTCTGTGGTTCTTGCCTTACAGGTGTCTTAAGATAGTAAGGGGAGGATGAGTTTGATGAGTGAGGGGATGTTTTCTCAACTCATAGCCTGCTAAGAGAATATTTGACATTTGGGTTTTAATCTTGCTTCCTCAATATGGGTTATTATTGCAGGGGCCATATTTATTGCTCCCCTCCCTCTTTTTTGTAGAACCTGGATGCTCTGCATGACCATTTGGCCACCATCTATCCAGGCATGCGTGCACCTTCTTTTAGGTGCACAGATGCAGAAAAGGGCAAAGGACTCATCCTGCACTACTACTCAGAGAGAGAAGGACTTCAGGATATTGTCATTGGAATCATCAAAACAGTAGCTCAACAAATACATGGCACTGAAATCGATATGAAGGTAATGATCAGTCACAAGTAGCACGTGCAGTATTAACTAGGGTACTGTTTTAATTTATCTCTGGGTTTTGCTGCTAGCAAAACTCAGTAGAGGTACCTATAAGCTGGAACTGTGGTAACACCAATAATCATCTAAATTTGGCCTTGGAATGCATTATACAGAATATTTTTTTCCTGGGGCAGCAGATTTTTCTTTCTAATTACACACTGCTTAAAGCAACATGAAACTTACTTTGCATTACTGGTGAGCACATAGAGACTGGGAGGTAGGAGGATATGTGGCTGACCTCACTGTGGCCTTCAGCGTACAAAATCCTATAGCCTGTGACATCAAGAGTAAAGTTCTAACATGTTATTTTATTGATGACTGTTTCTGTCTCTGAAATATAGTTGGAATGGCCTGTTTTGCAAATGAAAATCTTTTTTAAAAGTTTTGTTTGTTTTTAAAAATTATTTAATTAGATGACTTAGTGAAAGACACCCAGTCTCATGTTTTAAAAATTGTCTTGCTGTTGATACACACCTTATTCATTTTGAGTGATTATTTCAATGTATTGCAACACCAATAGGAAAATAAAGAGAACCATTGTAGTCCCTCCCAGTCAGTTCATTTTTTGTGCATATTCAGTTTCAAGAACCCTTTATCAGTGGCCC
>PVHY01022948.1:0-21700 GCA_004024945.1 Uropsilus gracilis | reverse complement strand
TAGGCATTGATGCCACTGTCTGTGTCTGGAAAACACAGAGGTAAAAGGGTACTGGTGGAAACAGGATAAGGGTGCTTTTACTTTGTTGCAAATTCCGGGTGTGGAGGCTGGCGGAGAGAATATATCACCAGGAGGGTGTGTAGAGGGCAACTGGAGCCTTTGGCTTTTAGGGGGGATAAAGGAGAGAGAGATATAAAAGGGGCAGAGAGACAGACTTTTGGGGAGAGGAGAGATGAGCATGGCAGGCATATAGAGTAGCCCGAGTGACCAGGCTGGGTAGAAGCCCCTCGAAGAGTGAGCTGGTGTGACGAGGAGCCATGGGGACCGGCAGAAGAGTGGCTGGAGTGGAGAGTGTGGCACTGCAGCAAGGTGGCCTGGAAAGCTGGTACCTGGAGACGGCCAGGGATTTGGAAAGCTGATTTGTGCATCAGCATTTGAAGAAGTTTGAAGCACCTTGGAGAAGTGGAGCAGCTCGGAACATGGGAGAGAAGAAGCCAAGAGAAGATGCCAAGAGAAGACGACGGAGAGAGACTGGAACTTTGCAGAGTGCCTGCCTCAGGTGTGGAGGGGCAAAGGGCACCATCATGGACATGCGTCTTTGGGAACTTGGGGACTGAAAATGGTGACTGGGGTGAGATGACTGCCACTTGTGGCTTTAAGGACTTTTTGTTTTCCGTTATTATTCCCTTGTAAATAAAACCTCTTGTTAAACTGCATTTTGAGTGGCAACTGCTACTTGCGGGTGATGTGGCCCTGTGGTTTATTGGTTGGAAGCTTTTGCCTCTTGACCTGATCTCACACACACCTGGGCCATCCGGGGGTCTTGCTGAGGTTGGGGTGCGGTGAGGGGGTGTGGAAGCACGCTGATTTCTTCCACGAGGGGCCCAGCTAGCAAGTGTTCAAGCTGGACCTAGGAACGGGATCTGGCATCACACTATCCACATACCGGGTTTGGAGGTCACCAGGGCTGGGGGCGGGGAAGGAGGCAGGGGAGGGAAGAGCTATGTAGGGGCTGGCCGGGCCCATCTACGTCCACAGTATGGCTGGTGGTGGAGGGAAAGGAAGGGCCGCTCATGTGTGGTGAAGGCTTAGGTGTCTCCAGTTGCCCCACAACTTAGCATCTCAGCGTACATCAGTGTTCAAGCAGCCAGAAGCAGGGGGTGGAGGGCTGGGGTGACATTGGCCGTTGTCTCAGTGACGTCAGATGTCTAGTTCTGGAAAGCGACGGTACACATGGTGACAATAGTTAGCCACACTGTCTGGTGCTTAAACTTTTGCTTAGAGGGCAGATCTTCTGCTGTTTTGAGCACACAAATTAAGAACAATGCGTAGGGTGAGAGGGGAGTTTGGGAGCTGGTGGGTACATCCAGGCCCACACTGTGGAGATGGTTTCACTGGCATCTACTTCCCCACTCATCACGGAGGTCAGAGTCAGCCTTCCTGGTGCCATTCGTTTTTTTTTTTTTTTTTTTTTGAGACTAGGTTTCGCTATTTTTGCCCGTGGAACCACAGGCTCTCGTTGCCCGGGGTACCACAGACTCAAGCAATCCCCAGTCTCAGCTTCCCAGGTAGCTGGGATGACAGGCACGCGCCACCACGCCCAGCTATTTTTTTCGAACTAGGTCTCGCTACGAGCCCCAGGCGGGACTCAAACCGCGATCCCTAGCCCCAGCCGCTTCATAGGCTGAAGCTTACAGGCATGAACCACCATGCCCGGCCCGGTGCCATTCATATCTCTGCAATCAACTGGTCGAAAAAATCAAGGTCCCGGCACACTGCAGGGACATGGCCAGGGTGGCTGTTTGCGTAGGTTCGCTTGGACCTGAGAAGGGCCAGCCACGTGTTCCATGTGCTCTCAACCAAAGACCCACACCCAGTGGCACCCGTATCTCCAGTCTTTCACCAGCCCAGAGGGCATGGGGGAGCTCGGTTCTGGGGACCTTAGGCACCCCCAGCCTGTGGCAGGTCTCACAGCCGTCTGTGGTCGACCACAAATGGGCCCGGGCATCTGTCTCTGAGCCAACCCCACCGCCTGGGAACCCCCGTTTCCGCTGGGGGAAATCCCCCAGACACTTGCACTCCAGCAGCCGCGGATGCCTTCAGCGGGTTCTGCATAGAACAAGACCTTGCCTCAGTCTGAGAACACCCCGGACCCCAGGCAAGCTGGGGGCTGGACGCTCCCTTCACAACCTGCCTCTGACTGGAGCCACCCAGAGCGCCCACTCCTCAGCCTGGGCACGGCCCAGCCTGGCAGGGAACAGCTCAGCCGTTTACAAGCTGGAGGAACTCTGAAACTCATTTAAGGAAAAGAGGAAGATCAAGAAAAAGACGCAGGGGCGTGAGTAGCCAAATCATCAGGCTCCAGGTCTTCATTCTGAAGTTTGCGGTCACGTCAGGCGTGTTCTTGTGTGAGTTACAAGCGGAGGGAAGCGGGCAGCTGTTTTGTCTCAGACTCTGAGGCTGGTCTTGGTGCAGGGATGTGAACGGCGCCAACAGACAAAATCAGTAGAATCAGATCAGCAGTCAGAAGAGAAAAGTTCCCATCTGATCCTCACCATTGTGGCTTCTTCCGAGAGGCTTCTGGAAGCATCTTCGGGGGCTGGGTGGTGGTCAGAGGGTTTCTGTGATTTCAGACCGGCCCTGTTGAGGGGATGGGTGTTGGCTGAGCCTCGGGCACATGTCGCCAGAGTCAGGGGCTGCCAAACAGAAGGGCATGGCCCATACCTGGCCTGGGAGCTGACACGGGCCGCTGGGTATTGTCACTACACAACGTGCTGAAACGATGATGCTGTGATGATGTGGGGTGCTGGAGAAACAGTATGTGATTTGGGGGTAAGGTTAGAAGGCCTTGGCCTCTCCCAGTTCTGTTGAGGCTGTTGTAACAAGGTGGGTTCAAGAGGGAGGCTGGGGACGGCCTGCGGCAAGCCCGCCGAGGAGGCCTTCAGGGTGTGGGAAGTTTATTTAATCCTTATTTTTATTTATTTATTTGTTTGTTTGTTTATTTATTTTTGAGACTAGGTCTCACGTTTTTTGCCCGTGGAAACCCAGGCTCTCGTTGTCCGGGGTACCACAGACTCAAGCAATCCCCAGCCTCAGCTTCCCAGGTAGCTGGGATTACAGGCACGCGCCACCATGCCCAGCTATTTTTTTGGAACTAGGTCTCGCTACGGGCCCCAGGCGGGACTCGAGCTGTGATCCCTAGCCCCGGTTGCTTCATAGGCTGAAGCTTACAGGCACGAGCCACCGTGCCCAGCTAATTTATTTTTTGACACTAGATCTCACTATGTTGCCCAGGATAGTCCCAGTCCTGTGGACTTGATCCCCAACCTCAGCCTCCCAGGTAGCTGGGATTACAGGTGCCTGCCACCATGCTCAGCTGCTTTTTCAAAACCAGGTCTCGCTATGTTGCCCAGTGTAGTCTCGAACCCATGAACTCAAGCAACCCCAGGCCTCTTGCCTTAGTGCTTGGACTACAGGTGCGCACCACCACACCCAGCTATTTAATATATTTTTTTAGTATTTTATTTTTTATAATTTTTATTTTCCTTACTGTTCGCATACATAGCTCGTGTCTGTAGTCACGGTCCTCCCCTCCCACTCCCCCCGGTCCTTCCCTCTGGTCACTCCAGTTCCTTCCTCATTGCCAGGTGTTGGTCGATGATTGGCCCATTGGTCTCTTCGCTTTCTTTTCTGAAGCAGTGTCCTCCTGGGTGAAGTCCCACGTTCCTGGGGGACAGCAGACCAGGCTGACCAGATCTAGTTTGCTTGAAAACAATGGGGATAGCAAGAAACCCTCTAGGTTTGTAAAGCGAGGCATGGAGTGAATGACGTGTAGGGCAGAAAGACAGAGCAGGGAGGCTTGAAGATGGCAGCCCTGGGTCCTGTCAGAGGCCCAGAGCTGGCACGGGTGGCCCCTCCCGGCCACAGGGTGAGAAATCCCAGCACTTGGATGGGGCCACACGGAGGGCTCTTCACAGCCAGCTCCAAGTCAGGGCCTCTGGTTCTGGAACAAATCCATCCAGACGCCTCGCTGTGTGACCACCTCGTCTCAGACGCCAGAGATTTCCTGGCGTTAGCACCTGAAGTCTCGGTGGCAGGAACCCCCAAGAGGAGTCAGCTCCTTCACTGAAGGAGGGGCTTCCTTGCACCTTCTCCCCAAGCAGCCTAGACACCAGTTCAGCGGCTGCTGGGCTGTGTGGCCTGGGACAAGTTACTAGGCCTCTCTGGGCCCTGTTTTCTCCATTGCAAGATGAGACTGACCTGGAGAGTTTGTTGGTCTCGAGCAGCCGCTCTGACATCTGGCTCTTGTGGGGCAGCACATAAGCTGTGTATCCACAACATAGCCATGAACAAGGCATTACCTCTGTGCCATTCCTCCTCCATAAAAATGGGGGTGACGGTGCTCACCTCCCCGGAATGTGCTTGGCAGAGCTGACGAGAATGGACATTCTGATTAACAAAAAGCGTGGGGATTGGCTATTTCTCAAGTCAAAACTGCCATTTGAAAAAATCAGGACGTGGTTAAGCATCTGGACATCTCAAACTTTGTAACACGTACCCACCACGACATTAAACTCCCCTAATGCCTAGTTCTGCCAGGTGGAGACCAGGTCCCTTTTACCACTGCCCCCCCTTAATGAAGATCTGGTGAGTTAGCCGAGGTCCTACTATGCCCATTTTACAGGTGAGAAAATTGACTCGGCTGGTGAAAGGCCAGGATTTGAATTTGGATCTGATTCAGGGTCCTATTCCCTCCACTAACTGGCTTCTCCTCTCCTCCTCAGGGGAGAACAAGTGACAAGGAGGGTGTCCGAGGAGACAGATCTGACGGGGGGGGGGGGGGGGCCTCGCATTGAAACTAGAGATTCCCTGGAGGAAGCATCTTGGGTGCCTTCAGGTGCTCTTCTCCCACCTCACTGGTTGCCAAGGAGATGAAAAAGGGTAGGTGCTGAGATCTATCTCAAACCTGCTGCCAGGCTTGCCCCTAAGATGCCAGGAGTGGGTGAGAGACCACGCTGATGCCCTGGAGAAGGGAAGGGCTGGTCTTTGTGTGTTGATTTTTATTATGAAAAGATAATAGAGTATTTTTAATATGAAAGATAAAGAGCATCTCAAGAGTAGAGTACACAGCACCACGAACTCCAGCTACCCATCACCCAACACAATTCTGGTCCACTTTTTCCATCGTTACCCCCTGCCCCACCTCCCTCAGCCCTGCTACGTAGAAGCAAATTCCAGACATCAGTCATTTCATCTGCAAACATTTTAGTACGATTCCAAAAATGAGGGATTAGTACGTCACCATCATGCCTATTACAGTGAACAGTGATGCTCTGATATCAGCAGACAGTCAGTGCTCAAACTTCTCTGGTAGCCTCAAAATGTTTTCTGTGAGGCTGGGGAAGGTGGGATCCACATCTGTAGGTACATTGGGGCTGGTTGATATATCTCTTATCTCTTGACCAGGAGCTTCGCCCTCCATTTTCTTCCCACACACTTTCTTTTTTCTGAAACTAGGTCTTGCTGTGTTGCCCAGGATACCGCAAACTCAAGCAACCCCCAGCCTCAGCCTCCCAGGTAGCTGGGATTACAGGCACCCACCATGGCACCTGGCTGCTTTTTTTGAGACCAGGTCTTACTATGTTGCCTGGGGTAGTGTCGAACCCATGAACTCAAGTGATCCCAGGCCTCTTGCCTCCCAGCGCTTGGACAAAAGGCATGTGCCACCATGCCTGGCCTATGCACTTTCTTTGTTGAAGGAAGACAGCTGTCTGTTTTGTAGTGTCTGATAGTCTGGACGTGACCTACTGTCCCTGTGCTGGTGTTAAATGTATTCCTCTCATTTTTGCAAATGATTGGGTAGATCCAGGTGCTTAGATGCAAATTTGCTTGTCCTGCTTGTCTTCCTAGTGGCTCTTCCATGTCCATGGAAGGCTCACATCTCATTGTCTCCTTTGTGATATTAGTGGTCATTGATGACCATGACCTGAACCCATTGAAGACGCAAAATGGTAGCTCGTTCTATCCTTGTGTCTTTGTTAGCTGGAATACTTCCAAGGAGAAACTTCCTCTTAGCAACTATTTGGTTATTGTCAGGTATGATTCCTACCAGAAAGGACCAACACTTGATTATGCCAAGCTTCTGAAACCTTTGACAGTTTTCAAGACAGCAAGTTGGTTTACCAGCATCCTCCAGAGGTGACAAAAGGATTTTCCTTTTTCTCTAAGTATCACCGTGCTCTCCTGGATTTGGCATCTATGACATTTCACTCCATTTCAGTTATTCTTATTGATGTTCACAGTGTCCCATCTTTGGTCATGGGGCCCTTTTCAAATTGTCTTCTGCATCCTTCTTAACAGAAACCCAGCGGTCTTTGACAGTGTTGGTATTATCCGGAACAAGATGCTCCAGGTTTATCATGCATGTTTCTCCCCTCACATCTGGAATCTCCGCAGAACCCTGATTTCTAGTTACCAGTGGTGCGTAGAGACCATAATGTGGGTGCCGGGGTACTCACAGCTATTGAATTGGTCCTCACTTTTAGGGTCTAGAGTACACATGCCTTATTTTGTAGAGCAAGTAAGACCTTACAGATGCTTTTGATTAAAATTTGGGGTTGTGGGTTCTCTCTCTCTGGTTGGAGGACAGATTTCTTGACACAGACTGCTAAGAGAAGCAGCAGGCAAGACGGCATGATGGGATTTGCCCTTTGTCTCTGTGACCTTCCATCAGCCCCTCCTTCTACCCACAATGGCATGATGATACCCGTTTCTGAAAGCAGAGCTTCTCCTGTGTCTTTCATCAAGCAAGAAGCACAGGAGGAGGCACTCGAGTCTCCCCTTCAGAAACGAACCAGACAAGAGGCTTAGCGAGGTCCTGGGCCCCCCATGGGACCACATGCTCACGGCTGACAAAACAACTTGTTCCTGTCCTGTGCGTGGGCCCTGTCATCCCGTTGTTCCCTATCGTGGCTGCACATCTGACTCATGTGGGGAATAATAAAACCCCTCATGCCCACCCCCCTCCCCATCTCAAGATCTCTGCGGCTGGGACACTGACATCAAGACAGTTTTTTAAAAGCAGTCGGGTAATTTCCAGCTGTGGTCAGGATTTGAGAATCACCGCACTTGTCCCTGCTTCTCATTCAAAGCAGTAGGAAGCCCGGAGTCATGCTACACCGGGGCTGGCTTCACAGCCCATTAGCTGGCTTTGCATTCTGCCCAGTCCAGCTTCTACCTGAGAAATAACTGGACCAGCCCCGCCCAACAGAACTGTCTGCAATGATCGAGCAGCACTTGTCCGCGCTGTTCAGGGGGGCAGCTAGCAGCCTGGCACTTGGCATGGCAAGTGCAACCTAAGACGTTAACTTCTGGATGTTTCGAATTTTAACTACTTGACCCCAGAGGGGCTAACAGTTACCTTCTTGGACAGCACCACTCTGGAAAGTTCCTTAGGACTTGGGAGCCTCGCCTAGAAAACAGGGACTAATAAGTGACTTGACCTGCTTGTCCTCAGGAGCACTTAGATGAAGCTCCTCTACGCACAGGGCGTTCAATGAACTGCTGTTTATTTTCCTTGCAACCTGGAGTTGTCACACAAAAAGAAAAGGGAATAAAAGCTCGCCTGGGAAAACGATAGCTCAGAGGCACCCCGCCACGGAGACTGAAAATTCTGAGCCGTACCTGAGCAACTCCCGGAAAGTATTCCTTAATTGCAGAAGTTCAGTTGCAGAGGGAGGGGGTTATCAGTTGCAAGGGCTGTATTTCATGACAGATCTAGCCACAGCTCAATAAATTAAGCAATCACTCAAAATAACATGTTGCTTTAATCCCCGCGCTTGGAAGGAATTCAAGTGCTTAGCGTTGATATGAGCGTGGCCCCGGGAAGGCCTGGACCTTGTTTCTTTCCACTCCCCTCTTTCCCTCTCTGGAAGGACCTTTGCATCTCCCGACTTGCCGGCAGGAGGATCCCAATCCGAGCAGAATGCCTTTGATCAAAACCGGAGCGTTTTCCACCCACCCCCCAGTCTCTCCATATCCCGCATCTCATTGGCTGAAATCACTGGCAGGTCTGTGTGTGACAGAGACAGAGAAACAGCGCTCAAGCAGCCTGTTCTGGACACAGGAGGCAAACTTCAGTGGCTTTTCCAGTTTCCTCTTTAGTGGTTGATAATCTCACAGCAGAATTTCGTTTCCCCTAGAAACTTGGCACCGGAGGTGTCAGCCTGGGAACATATTTGTTTGTGTAAATTAAAAGAAGAATATGTTTTGACCATATTGAAGTTCTAACCGCACTCAAGAAATAAATACTGAGTTGCACAACTCTTCTCACTGCACGGGTCTGGCTCACCTCCCCAAACGCCGCCTTTGTTTATAAAACCCAAACTAACAAGTACTCAGAACAGTTCAGAGTTACAGGGACGACCTCGCAGATCATACCTGCCCCCACCCGGCTTCACATGGAAGGTCCACTTACCTCCTTTGGGGTCCGTTTCCCCTCCACACGCTGCATCCTGGTCCATGTGGCCAAGAGCACCTCACACAAACACTGTGTGTGGATTGGCAGGGAACAAGCTTTAGGAAGGGCAGTGGCAAAAGCTGTAGAAATTAAAGATGTGGGGGGGGGTGAAAAAAAGAAATTAAAGATGCACATACACTTGGCAAGAGAAATTTCACTTCTGGGACTTCATTCTACTAGGACAGTGGACATGGGTGAGGAGTATATGGTTCTAACGGCAACGTCTAGAACATGTTAGGGGGACATGTTAGGTGCAGCGTGATGCTAGAAGTTATTAGACAGAGTGGAGGGAGTCTGAGAGCTCGGGTCTTCAGATTTGTCATACCCCCCCCCCGCAGTGGTATGAGCAAGAATGCTTAGCAAACATGCGAAGCAGCTACCAGCAGAGCCCAGCAGTTGCGTTACACAAAGTGAAAATGCTGCTGGAACCGGGGCAGTGTTCCTTGGGGGCCCTTTCCACTCCTGTTTCTCCTACCATAGCGTGAGGTTAGTATCTTTTTTTTTTTTGAGACCAGGTTTTCGCTATTTTTGCCCATGGAACCACAGGCTCACATTGTACCACGGACTCATGCAACCCCCAGCCTCAGCTTCCCAGGTAGCTGGGATTACAGGCATACGCCACCACAATAAGCTATTTTTTGGGACTAGGTCTCGCTGTGTTGCCCTGAGCGGGACTCGAACCGCGATCCCTAGCCCCAGCCACTTCATAGCTTACAGGCATGAGCCACCGTGCCCAGCTTGGGGTTAGTGTTTTTAAGGTGGGTCATTCACAAGCAAAAAGTAGGATTCAAAAACTCACTTCCACCCTGAGGGGAGCGCGCTAGGGCCATGACGCTCTCCTCACAGCACAGTTGTCAGGAGGGCAGTTCTGGGTTGTGCAGGCAAATAACCCAATAAGGCTGAACAGTGACCCAGAGAGAAGAAGAGTGTGCCAACTCCCAAGATCCACTTGGGAACGTGACCTTGTTGGCAGATGAGATTGAGCTTAAGATCTTGAGGAGAAGGCTGGGCATGGTGGCACGTGCCTGTAAGCGGCAGCCTAAGAAGCTGCAGCCAGGGCCAGGGATCGTGGTTCGAGTCCCACTGGGGGCACGTAGTGAGATCTAGTTCCAAAAAATATATAGCTGGGCGTGGTGACGTGAGCCTATAATGCCAGTTACCTGGGAAGCTGAGGCTAGGGGCTGCTTGAGCCTGAAGTTCCACAGGCAAAAATAGCGAGACTTAGTCTCAAAAAAAAAAAAAAAGATCTTGAGGAGAGCGGGTGCTAGAAAACACCTACAGGCAGTCAGTGCCACATGCGTCCTTGGAAGAGCAGAACAGAGATAGAGGCTGCAGCGGGCACTCTGTGGGCGCTGGCCAAGGAGCAGGGCTGGAGACCAGGGATGGTGCATGGGTGGGCGGTGCCCGCAGGGCGGACAGCTGGGCCAGTGTGGACTCTGGCCTCCAGAACCGTGAAGAAATCGCTGCTGTGGTTTTCGGCATTTGGGTCAGTCGCACTTCGGTACAGCAGCTCTAGGAAATGAACACATCCCGGCCTCCACTGATGGGTCACGACACAGGCTGCAGATCTGTGTGCGCCAGGCAGCACGAGGAAGTCATCTGTTCACGGATCCTTTCCGAGCATCCAGGGGGCAGGCATAGCGGGGGGTGCTGAGGCTGTCAGAGAAGGAAGCTGGCCTATCTGGAGGTGGCATGAGAAAGAAAGGGACAGAGGGGGGAGGGGAAGAGGGACAGGAGAAAAAAAAAAACCAAATAAATGCAAGAGAGAAGGCCCCGTAGTTGAAGAAGGTGCTAAAAAGGAGCAGAGTGAAAGAGAACGGGGTGAAGGAAGGGGCGGGGATGCAGCTCTCTGGGAAGGAGACAAATACAGAAGCTGAGCCTTTTCTGAGTGACCCGTAGCTGAGCAGAGTGAATAGGCGCGAGGCACCCGTCCTCTTCCCCTCCTTCCTTTCCTGCTTCCCTTCCTCCTGCCCTGCTGGGTGCCGGGCATTTGGGGGCGGGAGGAGAGGGAGATGAACAGGACCTGGGTCCCGACTCATGGGGGCAACAGTCTTACCCGGATGATGGCAAAGCTAAAGCCTCAGGCCTCAGAGCAGGGCTGGCATGTTGGATCCAGGGTGGGAGCAAGGTGGGGGTGTGCCTGGGGTGAGCTGGCAGTGGAGGCAGGTAGGAAAGGGCTGAGCTTGAAGTCTAAGAGCAAGTGTTCAGCTCTGGGAAATGAATGGGAGGGCATATGGAGAAGTGTCTGGGGATTCCTTTGCTTTCTTTTTTTTTTTTTGAGGCTAGGTCTCGCTATTTTTGCCTGTGGAACCGCAGGCTCACGTTGCCCGGGGTACCACAGACTCAAGCAATCCCCAGCCTCAGCTTCCCAGGTAGCTGGGATTACAGGCATGCGCCACCATGCCCAGCTATTTTTTTAGAACTAGGTCTCACTACGGGCCCCAGACAGGACTCGAACCGCGATCCCTAGTCCCGGCCGCTTCATAGGCTGAAGCTTACAGGCATGAGCCACCGTGCCTGGCCTCCTTTGCTTTCAAGTCCAGCAGGCATGCACACACCCAGGGGGAAATGAGTTCTGGGGGGTAAACCACCCTTTTCAGTTTCCCACAACCCATGAAGAGAGCAACTGTCCCCCGGTTCTGCACTGGGATGCTTTGGGTGACACAGAACCCTGATGTGACTGGAGCAAAATGGGAGGGGTCTGGGGAGAGGTTTACTCACTGGGGTGGCAAGGGCAAAGAAAGGGAGGGGCCAAGCTGCTCCTGGTGCAGAGACTGGAGGGCTCTGAGGGCAGAAGACAGTGCCAGTCTGTCTCCTAGTCTCCTCATCCTGATCCACTTCTTATTTCTCACCCTCTGCCTTATGGGTCCACACTCAGGCCACAGGTCGTTTTGGATTGGTCCTGTTTGGGTCACGTGACCACATCCAAACCAACCACTGTTACAGCTCAGAAGAGGGTGGTTGTGACTGGTCATACTGGGTCACATGCCCAGGACTGGACCAATTACTAGAGCTGAGGGGTGAGGGCTGCGTGCCGCCATCTTGATGATGCTGGGTGTGGATGGATGCCAGTCCCAGGAAGCTGGGGACAAAGTGCTAGCAGAAAAGAAACAGTCACTTACCTCTTTGGGAGCCTCTGGCTCTGCTTCTATAGTCACTCTCCTGAGAAGTGACTCAAGAGAGTCAAGTCGGGCTTTAATAGCTACACACCCCAGCGATGTCGGTGGGATTTACTTAGACCTGTTGCTTGAGTTCTCTTTTTATTTTTTATTTGTCACTACAGTATTTTGCTACAAATTATAAGTGGCTTTCTGTCTTTGGTTTATGATCACCTCCCCTCCCCTGAGGAGTAGGAATTGTGTCTTGTTGGTTATGTTTTGTTCCTCCCCCCCACCCCCACATCCTCCTTGATACAGCAGGTTCGCAAGTGACCAAGCAGGGAACAGGAGTTGCTGAAAAGTCCTTATCTTCTCTCCTCCATGAATCCCTCTCCTGCTCCTTGTCACCCCTTCCAGTCATATGGTGTGGTATGTCTACACAAACACACACAATTACACCCCCTTTGTGGTAAGTATCAGAGGCATCCGTGTATCCTGGTGCGTCACCCCACAACACACTGGGTCGCTGAATCTCTGGGAATTGCGAGTAAAGGTTATGTATCTGTAGGTGGACAGTTCAGCTCAGCAGAGAGAATAGGCTCAGCAGGCCAGTGGAGGCCACCCGGGGAAGGTTCATGCAGCTCTCTCTGAGCCAAGAGAGAGTGGGCCCGAGATTGGCCACCTGCCACGGCCACCTGCCTCCGCCGGGCATCCCTGGCCCTGGTATTCTAGCTTGTTTGCTAACCAGCAGACCTTCTTTACAACACAGCCCTGTCATTTGCTGTGATATCAGATACACTCAGAGCCCAGGACAAAATGGTGTGGCCAAATAAAACAACTGCAGGCTCTTAGAGAAGACGCTTGAGACAAATGACTATTGTTTTAGGTATTTATAGCCCACATGTCAGCTGGGGTCTTCTTATTTTTGGAGATTCAAATGGATGGCCTTGAACCCTAACCTACATGCCATGGGAAACTCCTCCTTTCTCAGGAACCTTTCCAGAAAATTGGGGCTGAGGGGTGCTTACTCGTTCCTAGGTACCCACGGCTCTAAATCCTGGGTCCCCATTGGTCCGCTTGGATACCCTTTGCCTGTCTGGAAGGCCTGTGCCCCGGGTGGCTGCCTACGGACTGCTGTGGTTTAAGCTCTGCTGCGGTCAGCTTGAACTTCTTAAATAACTTTTGAACAAAGGGAACCACGTTTCCATTTAGCCAATGATGCAGCCAATTCACTTTTCCCACCCCACACTGGCCCACTTGGGGCTCTGCTCCGGTTTCTCCATTCTCCCCAAATTCCCTCTACACAAGGAGATGGGTGTAGGAGGCTTTGAAGGTTTGGGACAAAAGTAAATGTTGACCTCTCAACTAGGGTAACAACATAAAGCGCAATGTTTGAATTGGCGTCAAACCACTCAGGGGGAAACAAAGGCAGAGGAGAGAAGGCAGATGAAACAAAACAGGCCAAAGGTTGACCTTGAACCTGGACATGGGTACTGATGGAGTATTTTTTCTACTTTCAATATAATAGGGCATTTCCATAATACAAGGGGGGGGTAATAGAAGATGTGCCTCTGACCTTTCCTCAAAAGATTGAAGACAGTTGCTTTAGGACCCAGAAAGTCCATTCCCAGGCAGCCATGTGTTGCTAAGGATGGGGATGCCTTCTGAGAAGCACACTGAGGAGATTTTGTTGTGCAAACATCCATATAATTATTAAACAAACCTAGATGGCGGGGCCTCCTACGTGCCCTGGCTGTGGGGTGTATAACAGCCTGTTGGGACACAGCAGACCCAAGAGAAACGAAAACATACGTCTACACAAAATCTTACACACAGGTGTCCGCAGTGGCATTATTCACAGTCAAGTGTAAATAAACAACTCAAATGTTCATCAGCTGGCAACGGGACAAATAAAATGGAGGTGTTCCTTGGCCCTAAAGAGGACCAAGGCTCTGATGCATGGATACCATGGAGATCCTTGAGAAATAATTCTATGTGAAAGAACCCAGCCATGAAGATTATAAACTCTATGGTCCTATTCACAGGAAATTTCCAGAACAGGCAAATTATAAAGACAGAAAGTCGCTTAGTGATTGCTCCGGGGTAAAGGTGGGGGAAGGGGTGGGAGAAAAGGGGCAGGTAACTGCCTACAGGCACGGGGGCTCTTTTAGAGTTGATGAAAATCTTGAAATTGATGGTGAAGATGGTTCCCCAGCCCCATAAATACCCTCACAGCCACTGAATCACGAACTGAAAACTGGCGACTGCATGATAAATGAATTATATGTTTCAATAAAACTGATTTTTTTAAAGTCATGCCCTCCCCACCTCCTGCCAGGAAGCCTTAGGCTCCAGTCTCTGCTTGTTGGGAAATTCCCTCTCCACCATTCTCTCCCTCCCGGATACACACACATTGCCACGCCCCCTTCCAGTCACCTTCTTGTGCCTTAAGGTATTTTTCAATCTATTTTCATCTTCATCAACGTCAGAGAAGTTCCTGCCACAGCTCAAGTGCCCCCACTGAGGTATTTTCCTACGCAACAACACTCTATGAGTTTGTGACTCAGTAGACAGCCGTTGAAATGACAATTTTAAACTCCCGGCATTCCATCATGGCGGTCACCAAGAAGTGCTATGGTTATGAAGTCCAAGAACCTCCTGATTCCTTCAAGGAGAGAGGGGCCACTCCTCCTTTCCTGGGCCACTGGTCTCCATTCTGAGAGGTAGGCTTAGTCTCCTCACAGCTTGAAAGAGTGTAACACACTGTAGGACCACTTCTGAACAGGAACTATAGGCCAGCTATGGTCCACTTCCGGCTACATCCATTCATTTTCCTCTCCTGTAGGGCTCATTTCCTGTTACCAAGGCAGAGCCAAGGAGCTTCGACACAGATCAGAGGGCCTGCAGAGTCTACAAGAGGTCATACCTGGGCCTTTACAGAAAAAGTTTGCTGAGCCCTGAGATAGAAGATCCAGGCCTGAGCCCAGCTTCTTTCGTACAGGCTGGATGTGTGAGGTGAAGGCCCTAGTTACACATAAAACTCAGTACTCGTTGGTGGTTATGATGTGACTGAGAAAATGAGAAGAGTAACACCTACCTTATAAAGTCCTCTGGCCAGGCATGGTGGTGTGCACCTTTAAGCGCAGCCTAGAGCACAGCTGAGACTAAGAATCGCTTGAGTCCTCGAGTTCATGACCCTCGTGGGGCAACACAGCGAGATCTAGTCTCAAAAATTAGCTGGGTGTGGTGGTGCACCTAGTGAGACCTAGTCTAAAAAAATATATATATAAAGTCCTCTGAAGCAACAGCTTAAGTCCTAAAACAGCTAGCAAAAAATAATCATGTTCGCTATATTTATATTTTCTTAAAGGTTTTTGAGATGAGTCTTTGCTTTTTAGTAATATTTATAATTTGGGGTTTTGAGAGTGTAGGCCTTGAATGTCAGCACAAAAAGACCTTTTATCTTTTTTTTTTTTTTTTTGAGACTAGGTCTCGCTATTTTTGCCCGTGGAACCGCAGGCTCTCGTTGCCCGGGGTACCACAGACTCAAGCCATCCCCAGCCTCAGCTTCCCAGGTAGCCGGGATTACAGGTGTGCACCACCACGCCCAGCTATTTTTTTGGAACTAGGTCTCACTACAGGCCCCAGGCGGAACGCGAACTGCGATCCCTAGTCCCGGCCGCTTCATAGGCTGAAGCTTACAGGCATGAGCCACCGTGCCGACCTCTTTTTTTCTTTTTTGAGACTAGGTCTCTCAATCCGCACACTCAAGCAATCCCCAGCCTTAGCCTCCCAGGTAGCTGGGATTACAGGCGCCCACCACCATGCCCCGTTGCTTTTTTTTTTTGAGACCAGGTCTCGCTATGTTGCTCAGGGTATTCTCAAACCCGAGAACTCAAGTGATCCCACGAGAACTCAAGCGATCCCAGGCCTCTTGCCTGCCAGTGCTTGGACTACAGGCACATGCCACCAAGCCCGGCACCATAAAAAGACCTTTAATGTAAAACCCACAGTCCAGAAACCTGGCCCCCGTGGCCCTCCAGCCCCCACCGGGACCTGAACTTGCCCGCAACTATGACCTGTGTATTTGTCTGGCTGAACTTTGCAACTTCACCAGGACAGGCGCAGGGGAATCCAGGCCCACGTAGCACTTGCGCTGACCCTGAGCCCTGACCAGACCTGTTAAACAGTAATCTGCCGCAGGGAGTTGGCGTGCAGGCTGGGGCAGGGGAAGGAACGCAAGCGCCCTGCTTCTCCATACCCTTTGTGGGTTGCCCAGAAGCTGGCTGGGGGGCAGGGCAGACACAGCACCACATGACGACTGCCTTCCTGCTTTCCTGGAGCTGCTGTTGGAGAGCTGGCTTGGGAAACGCAGCCGCCTCCCAATCACTGGCTTGGTTTCACAACTATTAACTGAGCAGCTAATGTGTGCCAGGCCCTGGGGTAGAACAATGGATGAGTCACAGCCCCTGCCCTAGGGCAGCCTGCCTTCTGAAGGGGGCCGCAGGCAAAGCAAAAGGCATGTGGGCAGCTGAGTCCTGTGTGAATCTCTCCCTGGATTCTGGTCCCACTGGAACGCAAGAGCTGGGCGAATCAGGACCTGGCTCAACGGCACACGGACGGTCGTACGTACGGCGTGGGGTCACTGCTTCCGTCATGACAGGCCACCTGGGTGGCGGTGTCCCAAAAGGCCATCCCCTAGGGCCTGGCTGTGCAGCAGGCTGTGCCCTCTGGGACTGTGCAACGATACTCTGACGTCCACTCAGTGACAAAATCGCCCGCTGATGTATTCCTGCCTCACCTGATGCGTGACTCTAGCTCAGGCTTTGAGTACGTCTGATCTGGCCACAGCGGGCTCCGTAACTTGCAAAATGAAAATCCAGGCAAAATGTTGGTTCTCAGTCATCAAGGATTTCAACACCACAACAGCTGAGTGCGAAACCAAGCGCAGGGCCCATCACCGTCATGCCCACCTCCGGGGCCCAACCACACACCAAAGAGACGTGTTGGACACATCTCTTTACCTGCCTGAGCCTCAGTTTCCCCAGCTGGACAAGCTGTGCAGAGGGCCCACCTGAGGGCTGGCTGGAGCTACTAGGTGCAATGAAACCAGTCCGTAAGCCAGTGCACGTTTAGGGCTCGAACGTGAGAGCGAAGATTGACAAGGCCCAAGGTTGACACCAGGTGCCATTCTTAGCTCTGTACAGATGCTGCTGATTCCATCTTCCCAGCAGCTCCGTCACACAGGTGCTTTATTCTAGCTTCTATGGAGGGGGAAACTGAGGCCCAAAGAGGAAAAGGGACATGGCTGGGGTCACACAGCAGAATCCAGATTCCAACATGAAGCCTCTTGCCCAGTATGCATCAAAGCCTACCCATACCCATGTGTCCCATGTGTCCGTTGTGCACGTTACTGAGACACACACTCTCAACACGTATGTGCACGTCCCTCCCCTAAGACGCTACATCACATTAAAGATGTCCTTCATTGCTGGCTTCGGCCCACACCTACGCTCACTCAACTGGGAGCCCCGTTTGGGGGATGTCTTGACCCCTGCTCTACCTCTAGCACCTGGACCATGTAGTACCTCGTACACAGTCGGCCCTCAACACGCACTGCCTGGGGAAGGGCGGCAAGAGCCAGTGTCCAGCCGGGATGGACATTCTGATCCAGAATCAGTAGTCACAGCTCTCAGAACCTCCATGGCCTGAGGACGTGTGTGGGGAAATCCTCACAGTGGAAAAAAGCCATCCCCCCCACTTCTGGCTATTCTGACTTGGGGTTCTGCCCTCCGTGCAGGTGGAGATGCCCTGAAGGGGCACCCCGAAGGCTAGCCCCCAGCCCCCACCCTGGCAGGCAGCAGGGAAGGGCGGGGCTGTGCTCCAGCAGGCAGCTGGGTCCACAGCTGCGCTGGGCCTCTCGGTGCCTGTCCCAGCTGGCTGGCCGGTCCTGATGACACCCCCACCCCATGACACAGCAGAAAGTGAAACCAGAGGCCGCCGCTGCTGGCTGCGATGGGGACCCTGCTGCTCCCTCCAAAGTCGCCATCCCGGAGGGATGGGCGGGTGCTGTGCCCAGAGCCTGGCATGGGGTCTGTTGTAGCTGTGCCCTGCGACAAGGGTGCTGCACTGCCCCCCCACCTATTAGGGGCCCCTCGTACCCGCTGCCCCCCGAGCTGGTGCCCTGGTTCGCAGCCCCTCCTCTTCGCACTGCTTTGGGACAGAAGGTTTATTTTTCTGCCCGTTTCACTGAGGAAACTGAAGCTCGGAGAGGTGCCCCGGCCAGGAAGAAGGGCACTGGGTCACCATGACCCGAATATGAGACAAACCAAAGCTTTGGTGCAGGGCCAGAGGTGCGAGGGGTCTTGCTGGTGCTGAGAAGCAGGGAAGAGGGGGGTGCCCCCTCATGCTGAGAAGACATGTGCTACCCATTGTGGGGGAGCCCGCCCCTCCCCCCCTGCACCAACCGGACGGACTCAGAAAATCCCAAGAGAAGGAGGAGTCCCTGAGTGAGCCCAGGAAACGCTACAAAGCACCATCTTAACGTCTGCCCACCCTCGGCCACCGGGACCATTCATACAATAATATTTTCGCCATGGTTTTCCTTCCGTGCAATGCCCTCTTTTTCCCTTACATAAATCAGGACCCAAAAGGGTCTCTGTCTCCCCACCCTCAATAGAAAAACATGGAGCATGAACTGCACCAAGACATGCCCATGAGAATGAACCAGGCGCACTTAACACCCCTGTGTGGACACACGCAGACTCGGGACCCTCTACTCCGAAAGGTGAGCTTTCCGGAGGGCAGAGGGGCTGAGTCACTTGTCTGGGTAACACAACCCACAGGAGTCTCCGTCCAGAAACCTGGGCTTCCTGTCTGCGGTCCCGTGGCTTTGGCGGTGCTCAGCGAACAGAGGAGGGTAAATACTCAGATTCGGGGAAGCCAATATGACCTTCAGTCACCTGTGCTTGCACCTGTTCAGTGCCTGTGTTCCTTACTCCACTGGCTGCGCCAAGGCCCCTGGAGGCCAGACGTGCAGAGAGGGAAACTGAGGCACAGTGGGAACGTGAGCCAGGAAGCCCGGGGAGCCAGGAAGGGAATGCAGACGGCCCACTGGAAGGGCCAGGCAGCTATGAGATTCGCCCGTCAGACAGGTAACACTTGTTTTTGCTTTTACCACTTTTCCTCCCCTCCACAGAACCCCCAGAGCCAAACAGTCCATGGTGGCGGCAGTGCCTGTTTCCCAGGCCTGATCTCCCGCATCTGCCCCTGCAGGGCAAAACACGTGTCCGGTCACGGGGCACCCAGCTCCCAGCACGGGCAACAGGGCCCCAGGGCCCAGAAGGACCTGAGCGGGGAGAATTGCGGAACCATCTTTCTCTTCTTCTTGCCGAGAGCCGCGCGGGCCGCGGGGCCGCCTGAGGAATACTGCAAGAGCAATAAGGATTTTTAGGGGCATTATGATAGTGGCATGGAAACACATCTGCCCCCAAAAGTCCCTCATTTTCCCTGCGGTAATGAACCAGCTGGCAGGAAGCGGTGGTTCTCGGAGCACCGAGAGCCAAACTAAAAAGGAAAAAATGCACCAAGTTAGAGCAAACTTGAAACCCGCCAACTCGTTCGCAGCGCCGGCAGCTCCACCCAGGCCCCGAGAGGCAGCAACGGTTGGCTGATAATGGGCTAAATTCTCTCCAGGGCAGACGCGCCTTTTCTGTGCCCACAAGGTCAGGGGGCTGGAGGCCCCCCGAGCAGGTTACAAGGATGATCCTCTCAGCCAGCAACATTCCCTGAGACCTCCAGAGATGAGTCCCCTCTGTCCTTAATGACCCCGACCACGGAGGCCACATCCAGCAACACCTCCCCCTCTGGAATGTGGGCAAGTCAGTCAACTTGGAAGCTCAAATGAATAGAGCTGGAAACTCAGCAGATGCACAAGGTTGAGGGCTGTGGGGCTCTGTGGGTAGGAGAGCCTAATGGTTATCACCGATGGGGGGAAATCAGCCCCCATTCCAGGGCACCAATGCTCGGGTCTGGCCCAGAATCTTGAACAGTCAGGTATCCAGAGCAGTAGCCCTCCCAGGCTGGGCTCCCTGCCGCCCCCCAACCCTGGGATTAGCACCCGCAGGCCCTGAAGGGGTTAAACCCTCACAGCAGCTGACACCCGAGTCTGTAAGCTGGCGTATCACACTGGGCCATCAAGAGCAGAGGGGCAGAAAACAGCCTCTGTGAGTTCTCTGAATGGGGGCAGTCTTATCAGGAATGGGATGAAAAGGGGGTGCAAAGCCTCCCAACACAGCCTGGGCGCTCACTGGCTCCTTGCACCTGTTGTGCGGCCCCCAGGAGCTCGGGCAGGGCCTCGGGCATCCATGCGGGTGCAGGTGAGGGCAGGGTGGCCGGAGGGAGCAATTCTACACGGGCCATGTGACCGAGGCCCAGGGTTCCTCTTTCAAGTAGCACCTAAAATATTCTCCGGGTGAACCCGCGGCTAAATACAGCACAGCCTGCGGGCGGCCTATCTGGACCTCTTAATGCCATTCTAAGATAGAATCAGGCCCCCATGAGGCCCTGGGTGGCCTGGAGTCCGGTGATGACACCCCCACTGGAGTCCCCTGGGATGGGTGTGACAGGGGAGGGGGTGGAGAGGGTCCAGCCCCGGGCAATGCTGGCTGCTTCTGGCATATTTCTCTCTCTGCCCCTCCCCTTCCCGCCCCCCAAGGTGGCTGCAGGTTCCCTCACCTGCCCTCCGGACCTTCTGACAGTCCTCCAAGCCGGCCTTCCCCTCACTTCCAAGCTGCACGCCCGCCTGCCTGGCCCAGTTTTGCTCGCACTCCGATGGGAGAAGCAGGCTCTGCGGCCAGGCTGAGCGGGAGGCCTGCGGGCTGGCGAGGCAAGAGCAAGGACCTTGCACAGTGGCTTAGAGGCGGGCAGTTCGGCCCTCGGCCACGGCCCCGAGGCTCCCCCACAGGGAAGGGTCCCTGTTGCTGGGGAGTGGAGGGTCTCAGCCTGGGCTGTGTGGCAGCTCTTCCCAGCCTTCTAGAACCTTCTAGAGCCTTCTAGAGCAGGGTCTGCTCTCCCTGGGGCCGACCTGCTTGGCGGCCAGAGCATAGCCCCATCCATCCACCTTGTGCGCTTACCAAAATGGGATTCTGTCTTCAGTACCCCATGAGAAACCTGGATAATAACCCTGCTGGTTCCGGGGGACTGCCCTGGACCCAAACACCCCCCTGGATGCTAGGAGGAGAGCTCCTCCGCACCTGGGGAGGGAGGGTTAGTTGCCCGGCGGCAGGGGAGCTCAAAGGGCCCAGTCAGGCCCTGCGTTCCTGCAGCCTTGGCCAGAGACACCAACAAGCCCGGGCGCTGACCTCACACGTGGCTCCAGCAAGACCGTCCAGTTTCCAGACGTCTCCGAGAAAGCGCGGAGGCCACGCGCCAGGGGCTCCCGCCTGGGCCAAGTCCTCGAGATAAGGCGAAATTCGCCCCCTTCCCGACAAGCCCTCTCGGGATGGCTTTCTGGCGACACCAGCGTGTGTCTTTGGTCTCCAGGCGTGTCTCTCCCGCAGCGGGGCGGCCTCCTGGGGAGGCCCAAAACAGTTTGCTCTGTGGCTCCTGCCGCTCAGATGTTCCACAGAAGCGAGAGGAACCCGAAGGGCGACTGAGCTTGGAGCTTTGGAGCCATGTGCACAGGCAGCCGCCCGGGGGGTGCTGACCGCAGCTAGGGCTGGGGGGCTCGGCATGGGGTGATGGGGAAGGTCTGAGGCCACAGCCTCCAAACACCCCTCAGCAACCACCCTCTGGGGTGCTGGGCTCCTAGGCCTGAGGGCCGCTGTGGTTTCTATGAGCTTCAGATCCACGTTTGTGTTGGGGGCTTCTAGCCACCTCCTTCGCCAACAGGAGGCTGGGCAAGGAAGGAAACTTCAGCTTGAACCGTCAGCCACAAGGTTTGCTTTTTGCGTGTCTGGCCAGAGACTCTAAGACCGAAGGCCTTCATTTCCACCAGAGACCAGCTCTAGTTTCTCTCGCATCCCAGTGAAACGAAAGTGAGTCCACTCACTCGCTGGGAGGTTATGTGGCAAGACTCGCGCTG
>PVHY01022947.1:0-21690 GCA_004024945.1 Uropsilus gracilis | reverse complement strand
GAACTTTGCTGGTTCGACACCATGGAGTTCCTGCTACCTGAAGGTGACAAGGAGAAGACAGCGTGGAAGACAACGAGGAGCATTCAAAGGAACATGTCTTCAAGCGTCTGGAGATGGACTCTGACTGGACATTGGTGAGACGATTAGGACTGAGAGACTGAGGATATTTGGGGCAATCTGGGAAAGGACTTTGGACAATGCTGGGAAAGGTTTTGGACAATGTTGAAGTATTCTGAGTCTTACATGTTTCTTTTGTAATTATTAGGATAATTAGAAATCACTTTGCTAGAAATAAATTAGTCTGCACTGCACTGATAGTCTTACATTGGTTTGGTATTTTGGTTGAGAAGGCTGGGGATGGTGGTAAGAACCCACAAATGGAAAGTTTAAACTGTGTTTTAAAGTTTTTCTTTTCTGCAGTTTTTGGAGCTGAAAGCAGAGAGCAGTTGGCTGGCTTTTGCATATCAATGGTAAAGGTGATCAGTGAAAATGCTAATGAAGAGTGTGTAGCCTGCTTCTAAGAGAGAAGCAAGCAGATAGCTGTATCCAGTTAAGTAAAGACAGAAAGTCTTCATTTTACCCACTTTCAAGATGTTTCCTGGAAATGTAGAATGTTAATTCTTATTTCCCCCAGCTCTGGGGTCCATGTACTCGAGTGGATACCTGTTCATGTTGGCTGGTCCCTACATCTGGCCACTTGAAGCTGCAGAAGACAAGGGCTTGATGAGTGTGATGCCCACGTGGGTGATGTTGCCATTGTAAAGAGGAAAGATTTTGAGTTTTTTAGTTTAAGCATAGAATCTCTCTTTACCTCTGACAAGTGGAAACAGATCATTTGTCTGCAAAAGCAGAAACAAAGTACTAAGACTTGCTTTCATATTTTTACCTCACTTATAAACTGCCTCTTCAGTGATTCTCAACAACCTGACATAGTATTTTGCTGGTTACTTGCAGACGTATGGCAGTAACTATATTTTTGTGTGTGTAGGCTGATGTCACTTTTATTTTCCTCACTGGAAGGGCAAGATGAAGAAACTAATAATGGCCATCATGGAGGGTTGTAAAAGTGGTGAGTTACTGAGAAGCCCAAAAGCAGGGTGATGAGGAATGGCCAGCTGAATCAACTTATCTTTGAGAGGATGGTACCACATGTTAATGGAAGCAACTCTAAAGATTACTTTCAAATCAATTCAAACAATATGACTAATGCGTGGATTGAAATACATGAAATCTCTTGCCTAAAGATTAATGATTTCTCACAGTGTTAGAGCTGATACCTTCTTTAACATCTAAGCTCTCTTCTGAAGCTAGAAAAAGCCATATGCCTTGCCAGAAACCATTCCACTAGTAAGAGGGAAAACCTCCTCAAAAAGCCAGATCTTTGGCCATGGGCTCCTATTTTTCCCATTCTACAGAATTACCTCTTTGAGAATAGAATAATGACATCAGTAATTAGGTCTTAATACTTTGCCTTCTGTGTTACCAGTCAGAACTAGTGACATGTTTCCTGTATCACTTCAGAGAGTATGGAAAAAATACACATCTTTCCCTGAAGAAGTTTTCTTTTTAAAGTTTGTGAAAATGGAAACCAAAACACAAATGTACAGAGCGAAACTTGTCCTGTTTGCGGCAGTCTTGGCCTCCTCTCTTCAGTCATCTCAGAAACATACTCAGTTTTAGACAGTTTCCTTTGGCCACACTGTGGCTTACCCAGCAAACAGTAATTATGGATTTGGTTGTTGGAAGCTTTTGGTTTTTGGAAAGCCTCTGGCTTAATTTTCCAGTGACCATCAAGGGCAACTTTAGGGGGCCTCTCAGAAGACCCCTTCCTTCCATCAGCTCTGCCTCACTGTCTCTAGTTTTAGAGCCACAGTAGCCAGCCCTGCTCCTAGAATCACATGCGCCCCCGGTATTTTTCCAGTGCTGTACATGAAGAGCATAATAACTCAGCTTTTGCCAGAGGGTCTCAGCCAGGAACCATGTGACTTTTTCAAGGCTGTAGATTTTTTTCCCCTGGGAGCTGCCTGAGTACAGATTGTTAACAGGCAGCCTGTATGGTGTTGGGATTCACATTTAAATCAGTTTTTAAGAATATTTTCTCATGGTCACACCACACCTCCATCTCTTCTGTTCTCTGTCACCTTAATGTTCTTTCAGTGATAAGGGAAGGAAGAAGAAAATCTACTGAGACAACATTAAAAAGATTCATATCAATATCTTTACCTAACCCTCGTTTCTCTTCATAGTGACAAGAATGAATCAGATTGAATTTGACCTTTTTTCCTCTTCTTTCAGATCTTTCAGTGAAGAAATAAATTTGCAATGAAAATAAAATTCAAATAGAGAATAGAGGACAAAGAGACTGATCAGTTCACTAAGTGAATAATCAATATTTGAATAACCTCAAGCTCTTTGATGATTCTGGCAACAAATCTGAAGCCACACTTAAATGACCTATGATACTAACAGCAAGAGTGAAACTAACAGCAGCAACAAGGAGAAAAGAAGAAAATATATTACATTTGCAGCTCCTGAAAGTTTGCGTAGTGTTTCTACATACGGCCACATTGTTCACCAACAAAGCAATGTGAAATGAAAATGAAAAGATCTAATTTTCTATTCTCACAGTGTAGAAATCAAGGCTCAGAAAGGTTAAGTGACGTCTCAAGGTCACACAGCCAGATTAGAATGTGGGTATTGTATAATTTTCAACTAGCCATGTGTACAAGTAGATAGAGCAGAATGGAGGCACTGCCCACAGATCCCATGGCAGATTGATAATAAACAACTGTTTTTCTTCCCTATTTCACTTTCTAGTTTTTAGTTTTGTTTATGTTTTATCTTGTCTCACCTTTCAGTCTTGTCATTTGACCATATTTTGAGCATATTTTCATGCTTTTGCAAAAATCACATATTCTTTTTTACTTTTTTAATCCATGTTGGAGATACTTCTAGTATGTCACCCTTTGTCGTAGAATGCCTTTCTATCAGTGTGGTCTCTTAGATCTGTTTCTTTCAGGGAACGAGTATTGAAAAGCTAAGATGATCTTGATTTTCAAGTTTCCTCATACCATGCTTAATGCCAACATTTTGGTTTTGAGGTTGCACTATAATTTTATTTCAGCTCTATTCCACATAGCTTTTGTTGCATTTCACTTATTTGTTTGATTATTTATTGAGAATACTCTAACTCAGCTGCAGTTGTAAAGACTATTGAATATCAGATTTAGTTTTTTCATTTGTTCTAATAATTCAAATAAATTTAAGATAAACTGACATACATCTGATAGCTTGTTAGGAGTATATAACTTCTCTTTCCTATTCTTGAGATTGAAAGAATGTGTTATATATTGTTCTCTTTTGTTTTTTAAAGGGTTTTAGTCTGAAAACTTTCAAAATTGCATCATAATGGAATGAAGAGATGCATTCATATACCCATCACTCAACTCCATGTTGATTCTTCTGTCCCTTTTAGTTTTCACTTTTTGCTAGAGCATTTTAAGGCAAATTTAGACCTCATGTTTTTCCTTATATATTTTGCTCACTTCACTGAGGACCTCTAAAAACAACTTATTAAAAATAATTATAAAGCTTTTGTTCTCAAAATTTATAATCTTTCTTTTTAGTATTGTTAGTTACTCTATTTTAAAATTTTACTTGTTTCAAAAATAACCTTTTGCATGAGTTTGTTTGAAATTGGATGCAGACAAGGTCCACCTTTTGGCTGTGGTTTTCATACCTCCTAATCTCTCAATCTCAAGATTTTTCTTTTAATGCCTTTGTGACTTGTTGGAGGTATGCCATCACCTCTTCTATAGACAATCCCACATTCTTAAGCGATCCCTACTTCCTCACAATTTCGTTTAACTTGTTCCTCTACCTAGAGTTTTTTTTTCTGTAAACTGAAAGTTGCCTCTAAGATCTCCATTCATTTCAGATCCACGTTTTGCTACACAGCACAAAGTTTTGGGGTGTCACTTTTCCGGTGAGATTGAGAGCCTGATCCATGATTTAGGTGGTGACAGGAGTTCCCTACAGCTCAGCCCTCTCACCAGCCTTTCACTCAACAATTTCATCCATTGCTGTTTTTACCAGCTCTTTCACTGGGGTTGCAAAATGGTGATTTTTAATCCTATCCTTTTCCTACATATATTAGTTGGAATTCTGTAAATGAGAACTTTCCTTCATTAACTAGGCCTATTTAGTTACCCTGAAATACAATTAGTATAGGAAAAGCAAGACAAATTCTCAATTATTTCTCTTCAATTACTTATTTTCAGAGTAAAGTTATAGTGTTCTTGCTACTGCCAGTCTAGGCCTCCTAGAGTTTATTTAATAATGTAGTCAGTATATTTTAATAAATTGCTATCTTTTCATTTAATGCCCAAATTGTCCTATCTTTGGTCAGCAAGAACTCATCATATTGACTCCTATATCTTTTTGATACAAGCTGACTAGCCATTTGTAGCTTCCTTGCATTTTAGTACATATCTTAAATTCTTCTGTACCTTTCCTGTCCCAATCCTGCAGTCAACTATTTTTTTAATGGGGCATAGTATACAGAGAGAGCTAGAAAGAGTATATATATGTAATTTTAAAAAGAAATCATTAGTTTGTGTCTTTTTGATTCAAACTTAGCATATAGGGTTTTTACTGCTTCATTTTTATAATTGATTTTTTTTTAATCTTGGGCTCAAAAATCTTGATTCCTGAAACAGTATCATAACTCTTTAATTGCTTTAACATATGGTATATTTTAATCAATTTGAAATGAGAATAGCAATGTCATAATAATAAGAAAACTACTGGATGAGATTTCTCTGCTGTTGTTTTTATCTTTATAATCTGCCAAGTATGTACAGTCTAAAAACTTTCTGAAAATCAGTTGAAATCATTCTATTTAACTGTGAGGTTATATCACCAGTTTGATGGTTGGGTTCATTTTATTTTATTACTTTGAGGGATTTTTTTAAATGTGTGTAATGTAAGTATAAGTCTCCAAAATGAAAACTGTTTTAACAAGAGGGAAGACTTACTGCATCCCTGACCTGCCAGTCTGTTTCTCCCTTCTCCACAGACAGCCATATTTTAGATTTTGATCTATCTCTTTCCAGTGATTCCTTTTCTAAATATGGCACACATTTTCTTTTATTTAGAGTTCTCTTCTTATGCAGATAGTATAGCATATAAAGTCATGTGTATTTTGGCTCCACTCACCCCCACCTCAGAACACTTACAAATGTATCCTAGAAGTTTCCCCTGGTCAGTGTATAGAGGTGTTCTCCCCCCACCCCCAGCTTCATAGTATGCTACTGCATGGTATATCATAGTTAATTGAGTAAGTCCCTTTTTGATGGGCTTTTGGATAGTTTGTAGACTAGCAATTAAAAGAATATGGAGTGTATATATTCAGGCATGTGTCGTTTTGTGTTTTTTTACAGATGTCTGCATGGAGTAGCTCTGTAGAAGCAGGAGTTTTTCCCACTATCAACCAGAAAACCTTGTTAGAGACTCAATGCCTGGAGTTTTAGTGTAGACTGATCATATAGCTAATCTAGAACACACTAGAATTCCAGACTCTCAGAGGGAAGCAAGTATTTAGCAATAAACCATATTGTTGTACAATTAGGGCACAAAGATCCACTGTTATCAATTAATGGTGAGAATCCAGTCAAAATCCAAGTTCTTTTGAAGGAGAACGATCAGGTCTGCTTTGATAATCCTTTTTTGTGCAGCATTATTTCTTCATTTCTTCTTGAACTACCCATGTTTTGTCCTTATTTCTACTAGGTATGTGTTGGGTTTTTTTCCCCATTCTTAATTGCTTTTCATTGGGTATTTAGAGTGTGTGACAACTTGCAGATATCTTTTCCAATTAGTCTTTTGTCTTTGCTTTAAGGTATTATTTGTGTTTTTTGAGTCACAGATTTTCCCATTCCTAGGTTATTAAGAGACTTTTCCAATCTAGAACTTACTTTTTTAATTTTTTACATTTAGTTCCCCAATTCACTTGAAATGTACCATGATAAATAAAATACAGATCCCTCCCCCCCAAAATGACTATCTAGTTTGGGACAACATTCTGTATTTTAAAAATCCATTTTTTCCTTACTCATTTGAAGAGCTATGTACTAAATCATACAAGTAATAAAAATCTAAATGCTTTTAAGTCTATCTCTAGAGTTTCTATTTATTTCATTAGTCTGTCTATTTAGGGAACCAAAACCACACTTACATTTATTTATTTTTCCCCATACCACACTTTTAATTAAAGAAGCTTAATAATTTTATAACCAGTATTTAAACTTTGTATTTAAATAATGATAGGGCTAGCCTTCCCTTATCACATACCATATTATGCTTATGCCTGGCTCTTCTTGATTAACTTTCTCTATGAACTTTAGAATTAACATATCTCACTCTAAGAAAAAAGAACCATGTTGACATTTGTATAGGGGTTATATTAAGTTTATAAAGTCATATAATGTGAGTTGACATAATGCATCTTATTGTTAAGCCATTTCTGTATGTCTTCCACTTTATTAAGTCCACTTTTGTGTCTTTCAGCATTGTCTGAGCTTTTATCATATGGGATGTGAACATTTTTTGTTACATTTATTTATTTCAGTCCTCTACTAAGTTTTGAGAAATACTCCTTAATGCTTACATGATAGATTTGATGTTGAAACCCGGCATGTGTTTATTGGTGATCACTCAGGCCAAGTAACCATCCTCAAACTGGAGCAAGAAAACTGCACCCTGGTCACAACATTCAGAGGACACACAGGTGGGTTGGAAAGTGAACTTTTTCCATGTGCTGCTGCATGTTCTATGTTCTGATGATGCATGGTGAGAGTGGCCTGGTCCTCCCTGGGTTTGTGCAGAGATACTTGATAGGCTTCATGTAATGGCCAGCATTACATCAGTCATCGATTTGAACAAAAGATGAATCTGTTTTGAAAATGCTGATGGCTTGGTTCGGGGTCTTGTGGCATTGAAGAAGGTTGACATTGCCATATGTTAGTATGACACTGAGACTGTGTGGCAGCTGCACTGACCCAGAAAGGCTGAAAGGACAGTGCCCTCAGTCTGTTCTTGTCATTCTTGGAGCAAGAAGAGAATATATAAGACTGACCCCACTTCCAAGAGAAATGAAATGGGAAATACAGCCATGGTGGGTAGCTAGGTTACATAAAAAGGTTTAAGTCAAAGTTCCTCTTTGATGGCTTTCCTCTTGGGTTCTTTTCAGTTTAAAACTGAAAACCCCCTTTATGTTACTGGTCTGCTCATGGTCATTTAAACATGGTAAATATACAATAGTCTTTGAATTATTTAAGTCTCTGAAAGACATGGATATATGATGATAGTTCATTTTTACTAGTATTTTTAACCTCTAACTTTGACCCTGGGGAAAAGTCCCTGCCTGTGTTTGCAGTTCGTTTAATGGCCTTTTGTGTCTTCTGCAGCTTTTCAACCCATGATGTAGGATAGGATGAGGTCAGTGTGATATCCTGTACAAACAACAGTAGGTGAATGAGGATGTAAAGTAATACTGTATCTAGAACGTAATTTCATAAATGGAGGAGAGGATGAAAAACATGCCTTAAAGACAAAGCTGAAACTGAGGAAAGGATCTTCTTATCTAGGCCTTTGGGAAGAATAACACATAGAAACATCCCCTGTGGATAGGATCCCGGTCTTTCTTGATTAGATTTTTCTTTTCAGCCACTTACACCCTGGCCAAGCCTCACCTGGCCCCAGATCTGTGCCACCTCAGAAATCTTAAACTTTTGCGTTTTGCTGCTGACCCCAGTCTCTGAATCTCTTAATTCCCTAAAGACTTTGCTCCCCTTGTTCTTCTTGAGAGGATCAGTCCTTGACTCTTCTTTCACCGTGTCTCAGCCCACCCAGTCTTCCTCTTTGGCCACATGCTTCCCAACTTTCTCAAGTCTGGGTCCCGTGCTCTTCCTTCCTAGGCAGGCTTGTCTGTGATTCAGTCTCACTGTCCACGATCTCCCCTGATGCTCCCAGTTGTTGAGCCCTCCACAAGTCATAAGCCTTGAAGCTTAGGCCATCCTCACTGCAGATTCGTCATTCCAGTCCAGTCTCCCTGAGGTGTCTCTTGAGCCCTCCACACTGAGATAAATCAGTGATCCCATTATTGGCTCCAGTTCATACCTTCACCGCTCTCCCTAAGCCCCTAACCCCCATTTTCCCAAATTTTTAATGGCCTTTTCATCTCCAGCCTCCTCTAAAAAAAACTTAGAAGTTGTCAGATAAAAACCTTTTAGAATAATTTACTTCTTGTCCACCCCATAGTCTCTCAACAGTAGACAAATGCTTCCATTTCCCCTTCCTTTTCTCACCCTGCCTCATTCAGGAGCCCATTATCCTCACCACAGGCTCATGCTCCTCAGCATCTCCACATCAACAGTTGTTCCCTTTGATTAGCTCACTCCTCCCAATTTGTTAGCCCTTGAATTTCTTTCCTCTCTGTTTCAAAATGGGGATCCTGTATCCTGCTGTAACAATTTTCATCTTATTTTCTAACAATAATGCTTCTTTCTTTTTTTTTATTATGGTAAGATAAACCTAAAATTTACCATCTTATCCCTCCTAAGTTCAGTTCAGTGGCAGTATAGTCACATTGTTATGTAGCTACAGATTCTTTTTCACCACCTTCCTGCTAGAGATTATCTTTCATCTTGCAAAACTGAAATTCTGTATGCATACTTTCATCTCCCTCCCTCCACCCTCCAAGCAGTCAACACCCACCTGTGACTCTGGCTACTCTAGGTATCCCACATGAGTAGAGTCATACAAGTATTTGGTTTTTTGTGACAGATTAATTTCACTTAGCATAATGGCTTCATATTGTGGCAAACAGTAATGCTTCTTAAAAGAGTATCATCTTTCTAGATGCTTCAGATTCTGCTGCTTCTCTGCCTCCTCCAACTTGACTTGTCTCTGTCATTCCACCAAAACTGCTCCCCTGAGGTCATCAAAGGCCTGCTGGTTGCTAAATCTGTACCTGTTTTAAGCCATATCATTCTTAACTAACCAGGGACATTTTACACTATAGCCATTCTTTCTCACTTAGGACTACCCTCCTAACCTCCTTTGGCTTCTTGGACATATTCCCTTCCAGGTTTTCTTCTGTCTCTCTTTCCTTTGTGGTATTCTTTGTGAATTCTGCCCTGGACCCTCTTCTCTTTACACTCTGTTCTCACTGGCTGATCTCACAGTCACAGAAATAAAAGGCACAGTCATTGTCCTCACATGCCTGAGAGCCCAGCAAGAGAGACAGGAGCTAAGCGGTAATTATAGTGCATGGTGGTAAAGCAGGGGGGAGTAGGCACTGAGCACCTTTAAGGAGACAGAATGGGGTCCCCAGTTGAACAGAGTGGGAGTTAGTCAGGGAAGGAAGGTCTCCCCAGGAGAGATGGTGCTTTACTCAAAATCTTTGAGGAGGAGGGTGTGTTGAGTTCATGTAAAGGAAGTGAAAAAAAGAAAGAAAAAAAAAAGTTCAAGCAGGGAAAGCCTGTGTGTAGTGTAAGGCATGGAAACTTACAAAGTGTGCCTTTGGGGTTGGAACACTTAATTATAGGGAGGTAAGGGAGTAGGGGAGCAACCAGAAAGGAAATGCAAGTCAGTTCAGATAACTGAGGGCATTGTCATGACATCTGTGGGAACTGTTGAGGAGATTCAAGCAAAGAAATTAGCCTGATTGACTTTTAAGAGATTGTTCTGGCTCTAGAGGGTAACTGCAAAGTTGAGAAATTGCCTGGTGAACTGTGGTAATGAGGAAGTGAGGAGTGAATGGGCAGGTAAAATTTAGGCAGTGAGCTCACAGGCCTGATGGACAGTTCTCTGGTTTCGACAGAGATGACACTCTCCCGGACATTTTGGCTCTTTCGTTGTCACTCATCTACTTTATGTGATTGATAGGAATCCTCTGAGTTCTGTGTTGTTGCCTCACTGTCAGGAAAGGGGTAGGTAGCTGCTGTTTATTGCTTTGTGTAGAGCCAGATGTGCGCAAAGGTCTCATGCCTTGAAGATTAGTTCAGAATGTTATCTTGATATTATATCTTATATTTTGCCAGGAATTTAAGTATCTTTATATTTTATCATGAAATATCTTTGAGAAAGAATGTGGCCTTGGAAGGGAAGGTCGTCAGCTAACCTGAAGACAAATATAGCCAGCCAGTTATTTAACTTATTATTTCTAGACAGTAGTATCTGCCCATTGCCAGTCTGGCTATAGTACAAGTCTCTCATGCAAAGCTAGAAGAGCAAGGAGGCCTAAGATTTTCATAGTGAGTCTCAAACATTGTCACCCCCTTCCTATGTTGTAGGCCCATTCTGGGCCCTGGGAGTTCTCAATCTCAACCAGACACAATTCTGAAAAAGGGAGTGTTTGTAAGAATTCCTTTAATCTCCCAACTCCTGTCTCTTCTTTCTTAAGAAGTCCAAACTCAGAACAGGTTTTGGTATGTGTGTGAAGTGATAGCTACTTACCCTTCACTTTTTTACAGTATAGAGGGCATGTAAAATAATGTGAATTCATGATGAAACCAGCCTAAAAATCATACCCAGAGGCCAAAACATAGTGTTTACCAATCCATGGGGACTTAGAAAACTAGTTTTATGTTCTTAAGCTCCCTCTGCTGGTTTTATTTCTGGAACTCAATGCCATGTTCTTAGTTCTTTGCTATTTATGCAGAAATTAGAATGCATTCTTTCCAAAAAGTATACACTAATTTGAACAAAAGGAAAAAAAAAATTGACTTTGACAATTAGAAATTCATAGTATCAAATCTTTTTCCTTTTACTTCTAACAATTTTTCTGTTAACTGTGAACATATTGGGAATAGGGGAACTTGAATATAAATCTGCCAAAGAATACTAATTAATGAAATTAAAATATAGACTTGTTCATAACTGTTAGAATTTTTGAAAGAGGCAGTGTAACAAAAGCATCAAAAACAAGACAGGCATAGTTCAGTGCAAATATGCAAGTTAAAAAAGTGAAGTTGAAGGCTCAATTTTTATTTATGTTGGAGGCTTTCATGTCGGTCCACTGTATGTAAGTACCATGAATGTGGATTTTCATCACAAGTTGGTGAAGTCAATAAGTCTTTAAGTGCTGATTGCTGGGGTTACAGGCTCTCCTTAGAGATATACTGCAGGTTCTGTTCCAGACCATCACCACAGAGTCATGGATTCTTGGTTTCCTAGTGTATATAAAAGTTATGTTCATACTACACTGTAGTGAATTAAGTGTGCAATAAGAAAACAATGTATCCACCTTAATTAAGCGTGACACAGACACCAAATGAACACATGCTGTGGAAAAATGACACCTACAGACTCACCCCAAACTTAAAAAGAAAAAAAGCAGTATCTGTAAAGGGCAATAAAATGGGATATGGCTATCTGTAAATGATCAAGGCAAGCATAATACTTGCCATGTTCTAGTCATGGAATATGGACAGTGATGGTAGGTAGTTATTCAGAACATCAGGAGGAGCAAGTGCAGTGCAGAAGCTGTTTTGGAATAAGGAACAGGGTGTGCAGAATTAATAAAGGCTTTCCCAGACCACATCCTAAGGAGAAAGAAGAGGCGTAACCTGGATGTGAATACATTCTAGACCCTGGGTGTATAAAACCCAGAGTGGAAAAATGTGAGCAACTGAGTGAAGCCTGATGGACTCTATGGAGGACCAGGGCATGGAGCTTGGGACAATGTTCTCAGGAAGTGAGAAAGCAGTGATAGAATTTTGGGAGGAACTTGGTCTTCATTTTAACATATCTTTGTGGCTGCAGTGGTTGGTGGATTGAGTGGGGACAAGAGACCACGTAGAAGGCTACTGCTGGAGTCCCGAGAAAAAGTGGCATCTGTCTAAACAGACTTGGGGAATGACAGTGAGCAAGGTGAGAAGAGGAGGTGTTGAGGATGCAGTTAGGAGATCACAAGTCATCAGCACTTGTGGTCACTGGGGTAGATGTGATTCCCAGTCTGAGTCAATAGCACCACTGACGTTTGTTTACTGACAGCAGGAGTGCTGGAGATTGAGCATTTTCAGAGAGAGTGTCCAGGTGCTTTAAACTGAACATGATCAAGCAACATCTATGGGGAGGTGCTAGGGAAAAATCTGGAGGCCTATTTGTGGATCTTAGGAGGAAGGGGTCACCTAGAGAGATGTATTTAGCTTTACAGCAACATTCATGACTTCAGCCATGCACATGTGTGATATCCAAAAGGCTAGGTATTTTATTCAAGCAGCTTCATTCTCTGAGGACTTATGTAGTTGACCCACATTTAACCTACCCACCTTCATCGGGCAGGGTGTGATTCATTAATCTTGATGAGTTACCAAACACTCTGGGAAACCAGACCCAGTAGTTTCCAGCCTTGATTTTGCAACACCACATAGGCTCTAGCTTTTGCAAACTATGCTGTGAAAGTCTCTTAAGAGTGAGTTCATTAAGCATTTAAAAACATTTTAAATTTCTAAAAATATTTGTATTCTTTGATCAGTTTTTGGATTGTCTTCTAGTTAATAAAAATGAGCAGAGTTGTATGTATAAGATATATATATGTATATATTTAGTAACATTTATAGTAGTTAAAAGTAGAAAAGCATCTAAAAGTGAAATAAGGTATATCTACATAGTGGCATATTGTGCAACCATTTAAAATTACATTTGCGTGTATATCACAGTATAGATAAGTTTTATAATTATGAAAACATTTTTAAGAATGTTATCATTTATGGTAAAGATTATTCTGCAGGTCTGTGGCCATTGAAGGTTGGGAGAAGAAGAAAGGAAATTCTGAGGAAGATCAGAAAGAGTAGTCTGAAGTGAAGAAAACTAAATAGAAGAATATTATATATTTTTTGTTTTTTTAAATGTCATAAGCCCCAAAAACCCACACCTGTGGTAGCATCCGTTCTCTGACCCAGTTGTGCAGGACGAGGAATGGGTCCTGAGTATGAGGTGCGCATCTGCCTGCACTACTCTGGAATGCAGGCTCGTGGGAAGTGGGTACCTTGCCCTGATGCCAGAAGTGCCCAGTGGGAAAGACCACTGTTGACCAGGAAGCTTTGTCTGTTAACAAGTGCTGAACAATTTCTTTAGAAGGAAGAGGCTCTCTTCTCATCTCTGTGCCCCTCTGGGTCTCAGTACTCTGCCTGCTACTGGCCCCCAGGCCCTAGGCCTGCCTGATGTCTCTGTAGCAATAGTTTATTTCTCTTTATTTCATTTATTGCACACTTATTGTGTGTCAGGCACACCACTGTGCTTGAACACAAAGATGAGGAACCTAAAGTCTGCTGTGAGGCTAGGTTTATAATCCAGTAAGGTCTGATAAAAGGGTGAGTGAGACAGCACAAAGGTGGGAACCTGGGTTGAAAGTGTTGGGAAGGCTTCCTGCAGGAAAAAGAAGTTATTTGGGTGATAAAAGTAGAACTCCTTCCAGGCAGAAGGAGTAACCACCTGTCTCGGGAGAGAATGACCCCACCAAACAATGCACATGCCCTCTTGTTTTCAAAATGAATTCTGTCATCTTACTGTTGGACATTTGTTTCGGCATCTTCAGAGTTTTAATGACTTGGTTATATCAGAGCCTAGCATGGAGCCTGACATTTAGAAGATGCACAGTGCATGTTGGTCAAACTGATTTGAAATCAATGCTGTGGTTGACAGTTTATGTGACAACCTCCAAGAGACCACATTGTTAGGACATTTAAACAGAGTGGGGATGGTGTCCCGAAGTTGGTTCCCTTCCAAGTCCCATCCTACTTCCTATCTTGCAGCTTTTCCACTCTTCCTAAAGCATCAGATAACAGTATGAACCCTCAGTACATCTGATGGATGGATGCTGACTTGCCTGTTTCTCTTCCTGACTCTGCATTACCAGTAGCTCCCCTTTCTGGCTCTGGCCCCTTACAACCTGATGTAACGTAGATAGACTAGAGGTCAGTCTTGTCTCTCACACTCTGCTTGATCTCGTGATGGCTGCACAGCACTCTGCAAGCATACCGCTGGTGACTCACCCTCTCTGTGCAAGCAGGTAGCTTCCCAGTATTTTGAAGTCTAACACAGAGGTGAAATGAACAGGCTTATCCATGTGTATTTTTGTTATACTTGGTATCAGTGGGGACCCTGTCTTTTAGATAATAAATGAGTTTGCTGTTTTGAAAGCTAAGACTTTGTTGCTTGTGGCCTTTCTCATTTCACTGATCTGCGTTCTCTTAGCAGCTTGTGAGAGTGCATTTCCGCCCTTAGCCTGTACAACAAAATATGTGTCTCACTTCTTAACTTTCCAGCCAAGATTTTAGATAGTGGCTCATACAGGATCAAAACAATAAATGTGGGGGAAAGTGCTTAGACTCTAGTTATATTTTGAAGGAAAAACCAATTCAGACTTGATAATGGGTTAGTTTGGAGGTTAATGCAAGAATTTTCTGACCAGGTTTCTCTCCAATTCTGTTTGAACGTTAGGCACCAGTACTGACAGTCTAAACTAGTAACTTGTTTTCACTTGTCTGATTTATGAAGTTTTGGATAACTCTCCCTTGTGGGGGCTGATCTTATTGTGGTTGTCTGGTAAATATATGGCATTATAATAGGGAACACGAACTTCAGCAAATCACTTTCAGCATTTTGGTGACTTAATGCAGCAGATGTTTATTTCTCACTCATGTGCATCCCAGTACGGGTGATCCTGATTTACAGTTCTTTTCCACATGGTTATTCAGGGTCCCAGACTCCTTCTCAAATGTAATTTTTCCATTCTCTGGAGGAAGTGTTAAAAGAAGTATCTTAACTGCAATGCAAATTACTTCACATATACTTTCTGTGTCCCATAACTGAAACTGATCATATGTCCCTATTTGAAGAGGGGCCAATAAATGTGGTCCCCACAGGACAGCAGCTTTCTGGGAACACGCCATCTAGGGGAGGGGGAATATCGGTTTAGGTTGTTAACTAACTCTGTTACCCATATTTTGGGGGAAAAAAAGTCATTTGGGTATTGTGTGGGAATAAAGAACATATTTGTAGGATAGCGTGCATATCCTGAAGTTACTACATTCTCAGATACTGAAGGATGGTTTTTAAAATATAATCATAAAGTTTAATAGCTAAGAAAGAAGATGAGTTCAACAGAAAAGAAAATACTTAGCTTTAAAGGACTCAGTAAGCATCGCAGTGGAGTTTCAAACAAGATTTATGAATAAAAACAATGTGTTTTCCTTCCTCTGTTCATTCATTCAACAAACACCAAATCCTGGTGCTGTTTACTACAGAGGAAAGGTGGGCAGTGAGGAAAGAGAACTGAGAACTTTAGGGGACAGTCACCATGTGCCCTGGGGGAAAGGGTGCTCCTTGGGAAGGCAGGGCTTTGTGCCAGCAGAATGTGTGCTGGGAGAGGAAGAGATTGTTATGCTTAATCCACAAATCTGGGTTTCCCCCCTTTTTACCCTGGAAAATAATCTTCTGAGACATTCATATGAGAGAAAACCTTCCTAAAAGCTTTTAAAGTGCTGCACTTCATTACAACAAATTGACGTCTAAATAAAAAGATTCCAACAAATAAGGCTATTTTATGTTCTTTTCAGAATACAGTATTTTTCAGTAATGTAAAAAAAAAAGAGTATTTCTCACATTTTTAAGTAGTTTTAGGCTTTGTGTTCATTTTATATGGAAAAAATTATGATTGCTCTCAGCACACAAGTTTGATTTATAAGAGGACTGCCAGAGAGGAAATGTATCACGTTAGTTTATCGCCACACCAGAGTGAGGCTGGCAGCCCATCTCAGCAGTTCATACTATGACTCGCCAGCAGTGCTCTTGGTTGGTATGATTGAATTCTCACCATGACATGGGACACCGGTGACATTGGACTGTAGTATCAGGGGAGCATTATCAGTCCTAGTTGCTCCAGCGGTGGTACTACTCATGGTAGTTGCTGTCACATCCCCTTTGCCCATTTTATAGTGGCAGACACAAGGGATGTATTTACCCAAATTCTGTAAATTTAAATTCCCAAAGAGAGAACATCAATTTTGGAGCATAATATTATAGTTTACTTATATCTGATGTTCAAGAATAAAAAATCTGATTGAGGTTTTTAATTGTTTAGTGCTTCTTAAAATGTCATTTACTTTCATAGGCTATTGCCAGGGTGGTAGGTAGAAGACAGCCAAACCTGGTTACTATTTCTAAACAGTATACTAATTCCCATTCTTCCAAGAATTGTTATCTGTTGTTTGAAGATCAATTCATTGCCTTTTTCATTTTCCTTTGGTCTTTATTGTAATTGATTTTAAGGTTCATTAAATTTGGGGGAGAACTGTTTAAAGGGTGGGACTTTTACTCACAGAGTCAACTTTCTTTTTAGGGACTTAAGTGTTTATTCTTTCAATAAGAACTTGTTGTCTACCAAAAATGTCTACTTGGTCCTGACTCCTTTGCATTCACAATTAGGGTGACTCCTACTGTTCCTTGTGCCTAATGTCCAGCTGTGACTGTTCTGTCAGGTGGGGTGACTGCTCTGTGTTGGGACCCTGTCCAGCGAGTGCTCTTCTCAGGCAGCTCAGATCACTCTGTCATCATGTGGGACATCGGCGGGAGAAAAGGAACAGCCATCGAGCTCCAAGGACACAAGTAAGGCTGCTGCTACTGCTTTTATAAGGATTCTGAGAAAGGGTTCACGGCTGAAAGGACAGGAATGTGGTCCACTCTCTGGGCAGGACAGCAGTGTGGGCAGGAACAGAGAAAGAACGCCAGTCATAGCCTCTCTGATTTATATCCTACCTAAGTATGTTTATTGACTTAGGCCCATTTTTTCTACAGATTTGATCGTGCTCACAAAACCTATTTAATAAAGTAATGGCAGCAAATTAGAGGTAAAAATTAGAACCAACGAGAACATAAGATTAATACTTTGAGAGAAAAATGAAAAACTACAAACCATGAAGACCTACAGATTTTCTATCGTTGAATTCAGATGTGGCTTCAAGATTGCTGGCAGCTTAAGGAAAAGGGGAGAATAATAGCCTTGCTCAGTACATCTTGTACTTCACCAAATATTTTTTGAGTACCGCTTGATTCATATCAGACTCTTCTTCCTTGAGAGAGAGATTTCAGGGGCTGAGAGGAAGAGCAGAGAGGGCTTTGTATTTCTTTGGAACTATTCTCAAGCTTAGCAGTGTACAGTACCTGAGGAGTTTGAGAAAAAGTAGTTTCCTGGGCCCTGTCATCTGAGCTGAGGTTGTGTGTGTCCAGACAACCTGGTCTCTGTGCTAGTGACCCTCAAACCACACTCTTACTTGCCTTGTATTACCCACAGCCCCTGGGGGTAACGCCTGATGGTGGTTGCAGAAAGAATCTGAGACCTGTTAGGATTATAAAGCTCATCTGAATAATTTTTAATTCATAAATTTCTCACAGTGCTGCTTAGTGTGACTGTAGACAGCCATAAACAGATGTCCGTGATGCTTCTAGGACCGACAGGCTTTTAGCAACATTAGCTCGGCCTGTAAATCTGCCTGAAGTGCTAGTTGTAAAATATTCTCCCAAGTAGTTAGCCTGAGAGGGGTTGCTCTGGTGTTACAGAGAAGTAAACATCCTCAACTGGCATCATTGTTGCGATGTGAGCGCTGGGGTGGGACAAGGGGAGACACTGGAGTGGCTGAAAGTAGGAAGATGGGTTGGCAGGAATCTCAGGACAGAGGAACCAGGGCACCTGACAGGAGAGAAGAAGTCAGAAGACCCACTTTCTCTCCAACCATATTTTCTCCCTGAAAAATCGTCACTGGGTTGATCTTAAATGATTCTTATATTTAAGTCCCACCTAACCAAAACAGACATCTCAATTTAATCTTAAAATAAAAGAGATCAGATGTCATTTCTTACTTTAGACAACTGAACTACCATCCTCACAGACCAGCTGATAGCTCAGGTCTCCCAAACTTTGGTGCAACAGAGACCTTTGTATTGAGTACTGGGGATCCAAAAATGAGCATTGACTAACCCGTGGTTGCCCCAGGCCCCAAGGTGTTTTCTGTCTCTTTTCTGCTCCAGAGGCGGAAGAATTTCTGCTTGGGGTGCCAGACCTTGCTTGCCCATAATTCTTCATTCTCTCCTCTTCCCCCAGGGTGATGAATAGTGGGCCAAGCTCCAAATTAAGGGCAAGATTGGTGAGCTTGAGAACTTGGGAGAGCAGATTGAACCGAAATCCCTGCCCCTCAGGGTAGAGAGACTGCCTCTGCTTTTAGCAGGGGCAAGAAGCCTTTGTGGCCGGTCAGTTCTGCTGTCTGTTGACCTGGGCTCTGCAGCACTATCCCCTCCTTTAGCTGCAAGTATAGGACATTTTTATAACTAGCTTGATTTGGTATGTAAAAATCCTATAACAGAGACAACTTTCATACTATGGAGAGTGATTGATGACCGTGAAAATGTGTCCAAGTCCAGAGGGAAAAAGCTCAGAAAGTAAACCTCTATACAGTATTATCTGCACTTGAAGTATTTCGGTATTTTTATTTCCTGCAGCCAGTGAAACATGATTATGTGTTAGGTCTGTAGAAGGAAAGGCAAAGAAAAGGTTCCAATTTCAGGGACCAGTTCTATTTTTCAAATATCAGTTACCAGTTTATTGGATATTAGAAGCATAAATGTAGCCATTTATTGTCCTGTGCCCACCCTGTTAAATCTAATAATAGTACTTGGGCATTTTAGATATTTTTTTTATTCTTAGATAATACCTGTCATTTCATGATCAACTTTATGACCATAATTTTCTAATGTGTTTTCTTAGGCTGCTAGGCCTTTTCAGCCATTTAGATGGTAACTTGATTTGGAGCTCAGGTGAAAATAAGGTCTTTGCTGTCTCTTGTGACAGGCCCCCTCCACCAGGGCTAGAATCCACAGGTTATTGCCTCAAAACCGAATTTGTCTCTTCCTGCTCTTACCTTATGTAAGACTTTTGTCGTAAGCAAACTTTTGATAAAGAAATAGACTTTTCGCAAATAAATATACATTGGGAGAACTTGTACTTTTTCCTCTTGTATGAAATAAATTAATTGCATATAGCGTTATTGAAGGTAGAATTTTATCGAGAGAGAGGCTGAAAGTGTGGGCATTAGAAACTGGCTTCCACGTGCCCACACAGGAGTGAGCCTGTCCCTCCACTGCTGGCTATACAGCTTTTGACAGGTCATGTACAAAATCATAAATGATCCCATGTATCTCAAAGAATCCTCACAGGAATAAAGGCTAATAAGGGGCAATTGTTAACATTACTTTGGTTAATAAGATGATAATTTGAAAACCAAGTTTTTGGGTATGAGCACTAGTTCTGTAGCATTCTGGTGGAAATATGACCTCCTCTGTATTTCTTCTTGTCACAATACACTGATCAAATGTGAACTGAACTACACTGAAAAACACACTTTGTATTGGGCACTTAGGACACAGAGGTGTCTAAGTAAACTGTCGCTGCATATATGGGAATATGCTGGAAGTATGGAAATGAGGTTAAGATGAGACATTTTGCTGTTTTTACTGAGGGGGGTGGTTTTAATAGGAGTAGTCACTCTTTGAATCTGAGATGAATAAATTATTCTAGTTCTCAAGAACAGGGGTTCCCCAAAACAAAACGACATGAAGTAAATTTCAGGGAATTACAAGTATGTAGAGGACTCTGGCTAATGTGAACTCCCACCCTGGCCAGCAAACACCAAAATGTTGCTGATACTAACACCAATGCTCCCAGATAGGAGAGTTTGATTTCAGGTTTAGACTGGGCTGTGGTCCAAGGGCCCTGGGGAGGCAAATCTTAATAGGAATCTTTCAGTGTGAGTTAACTGAGGGATCAGTCATCAGGAAGATCCCACATGTGTGGATGACTCAGCAGGCTTCTCTGGCCCTGCAGGTTTAGAAGAGTTAGCTGTGTGGGCATTCTGGACTTGAATGAGATCCCTGGTAGAGCTGATGGATTTTCACCACATAACCTAGGATTTTTCATCAAAGAAATAAAAGATACTGCACACTTAAGTCCCCCCTACTCTTAGGGCATGGAAGAGGAGCTGAGTTACCATTTGGGCATACGCTAGCTTGCATCTGAAAATCTGTTTCTCTAAGGAGTATAAAGACTCTTCCACTCATTTTCTGTAAAAGGCATCAGATGTGGGACTGCCTTCATGGGTGCAGCTCCCTGCATGGACACGTGTGTGGAGAGAGCCAAACATTTGCACACTTGGTTGAATGCTCTGCCTCTCACCATCTTGTAATTCTTTGTAAATCTTTAGCAAGGAACCCTGCATTTTCATTTTGCATTGGGTCTCCTATATTATGTAGCTGAACCTGATCAGACGTCTATCGCCTCCAGGGCTGATGAGAAAGGAAATGAGGCCATCCTGCTAAGTGTAGTCTTTGTGGATGGCAGAGCTTGATGGTTGTGAAAAGTGGGGTTTTTGCGCACTCATAAGAATATTTGCCATGCAGGACATGGTGTACTCGTCCATGAAATAATAATAACCAACTCTGAAATGCGTTCTACTATAAATGCTGTAGTTATGTCAGATGAAACATGAATGCAAGAAGATTTCCTTTATTCTTTATAACCCTAATCAGTCCATCCAGGAATATTCCCTCACCTAGTTTTTACCTACAAGATGGCTATATTTTTGAATCCTTAAATCAAGTAGTCCTTGAGCAGCTTTATTACAAAGCTTGGAATCCAGCAGCATTCATCACTGTGTTTTACTCTTCTGTGTTGGAATATTAACAGAACTGGAGTCCCATAAATTATGTATTTGTTGCTGAGAGTTGCTGCCAGCTATGAGTGGCAAAGCAGTTCATTCTGCAGCTTATTTTGGTTTTACAAGATCATTGATATGTATCAAGGTGCCTTAACAAATGAAATGTAGTTCAAATCACAGGGTTATGTGTCAGTTCAACTAGATGGACTTTTTTTTCTTTTTGTCCCTGAATATGAGAATGGTGGCACTCCATACTTTCAAGTGTAGGAAATAGCAACCAGGAGAGAAAGAAACAATTGATTTTTAAAAAATGATTAGCTGTCAAGAGTTTTATATCAGTCATTAATTAATAAAGGAACTGGTAAGATGACAAGCAGTTCAAAGGAAAATCAAAGACTAAGCACATGCACGGGTAATAGAGAATGCTGAAATGATTTTGTAAGTGGATTCACAATTGGATATTTCTGTGGAAAGGGTGGGCCCTGCGTCTTCACTAGCAAGACTCCTTTGCAGTAATATCAATCTTTGCAACTTACAGAGTTGTAAAATAACTAAGTTAAAGATTGGAAAGGCATGGAAGCCTAGATTTAGGTAACTTGGAAGGGTATGCTAGACAAGGCCTAATATTCCTTTAAAAAGATCCCACTCCTACAAACAGACCAATGGATCAGAATTGAATATCCGGAAATAAAACCACACATATACAGTCAATTAATCTTTGACAAAGGGGCAAAAAACATACCCTGGAACAAGGATAGCCTCTTCAGTAAATGGTGCTGGGAAAACTGGATCAAAACTTGTAAAAAAATGGACCAGGACAACACCCTCACACCCTGTACAAAAATTAACTCAAAATGGATAAAGGACCTGGAAGTGAGACCTGCAACCATAAAATACATAGAAGAAAACCTGGGCAAAA
>PVHY01022946.1:0-21704 GCA_004024945.1 Uropsilus gracilis | reverse complement strand
GCCTCCATTTCGCTTCGGGAAGGTCTCCTTCACCCCACGCCTAGAAGTTCCCACGCTCCAGCCGTCCTCCCCCCAAACCCGGGTAAGTCTCAGCACGTCCGCTACCCGCCCCAGACCGCCGCCCCCACCTGCCGCAGGCAGGCCTCGGGCCTCCTCGTACCCGCTATCCCGAGATCCGTCCTTCGCTCCCGTCCGCCTCGGGCCGAGCAGCGACCCGCGGGCTCCGAGTCGCCGCCCGTCCTCCCGCATCCGCCGCGCACTCCCCGGAGCAGCCTCCCCAGCGCGCCCGCCTCCCGGGCCGCCCCACCGCCCGCCGCCCGCCGGCGGCGGCCCGGCCCGCCCCGCGCCCGTCCCCGCGGCCGCACACTCACCCCGGTCCGGTGGCGGCCGATGCGCGGCCCTCGGCAGGCCCGGCGTGGCAGGAAGCGCCGCGGAGCCGCTCGCGCCCACGAGCCCGCCGCCCCGCGCCGCGTTTCCGGAGCCGCCGGCGCCGCCGGCGCCGCCAGGATAAAGGGGGCTGAGGCCCCGCCCCCCCGCGCCCCGCCCGGACCGCCGCACGCGATTGGCCGGCTGGGGGGGCGGAGCTAAAGGGGGCGGAGCTAAAGGGGGCGGGGGCGGGGGGCGCCGACCCTTGGAGGAGAGCAGGCGGGGCGGAGAGGGGCGTGTCCGGGGCTCCCGCCGGCTGGAGTGGGGGCGGTGATGGGCGAGGGTCGGGAACCCGCGGGAGCAAGTCCCAGGGGCCATTTTGCTCTGGGGGGGGAGGGGGGGCGGGGGGTGCGCAGCTAGGGTCGCTCGCCGGTCAGGGCACAGGAGGAACGCACTGTGCTCTTTTCCAAGTGGGGGGTCAGACCTTCCTTTGTGAGGACTCAAGAGCACCTACGCAGCCGACCCAGGGCCCTCAGCCCCGGAGGCGTCCTGAACATTCCTGCGCCCTGCTCGACACAGTCCTGAGCAAGGATCCGTTCAAAACCCACAGGACTGATAGAATCTATGGAAAGGACCGCTAAGGCCGACACTGAGGATGGGTGGGTGGGGCACTCCAGAGGGCGATGCGCCATCTGAGACTTGGATGACAAGGACGCTGCCCTGTGAAGATGGCTGAGACAGGAGAGCAACGGCGGGCAGAAGCAACGGAGGCGGCAGCAAGTGCAAATGTCCTGTGGCAGGGACAGCTGCGCATGGCCCAGGAGCAGAGGGAAAGGGCGGCTGGGTCGCCGCAGCCCAGGAACGAGTCGCGGGAGAGGCGAATGTGGGCCCTGAAATCGCCTCTGAGGGGCATGGTCGACCTTTTCGCTGCCCTGTTTTCATGAATAAACATTTAATGCCTTATTTATTAGTAAAAACCGTTACTTCCAACTTCTTAGGATTAGAGCAATTCTACCCCTCGGCGGCTGCCAAGCTTTCTTCTTGTTTTCCCTTCACATTTTATGACGAAAACTGCGCCCTACGCATCAACTGAAGTATTTGTGCGTATTCACCGATTGCCAGCACGCGCGCCGAGGATACCTTCTCCCGCATGCCGCCTGCTGCCATGCAACCACCCTGCGTGCGACGCCGGGGGTAGTGTGAGCGCATCAAACGGCGTCGGGTCTTCACAGGTTCCAGCAGTTACAGACACACCAGGCAGGGCAGGGCCAGGCTGGGGGCCTGGGAGGTGGGTGAGCCCCAGCCCCCCTGGGGGGCTCTTCGCACGCTTTCTCCGGCCTATTTCTCACGCTCTAGTTCTCTCACCCCGAGGGCGACGCTGCCCTTTGAGCTTTTCCTCCCAGGCCCAGGTGAGCCCACCTGCGCATGCGCACTCCCACTGGCCGGGCGTGCACAAGCGTGGGCAGGGCCCATCACACAGGTGCTGGCCGCAGAGGCTGGTGGGAGAAAAGGCCCAATGAGCGCATCGCCCTGCTCCTTGGCCTCGGGGAAGTGCGGTGCGCGTAGAGCGAAGGGCACCGATTTTCCGTGCCTCGCGTCGTGAGTCTTGACAGACGCAGCCTGCGCGCACCTGCCAAGAGACAAACAGGCCCTCCGTTCCCAGGGTCCGTGGCCGCTCCTCTCTGCCCCGACACGGCAGCGACCACCAGCCCGTTCTCCCCACAGTAGATGGCCTTCGCCCCTTTAAGAACGCTGCGTCACGGGGCCGGAGGGCAGGCGCGTTCCCGCGGGCATCCGTGAAACATGATGCTTCTTAAAGCTGATAATGTTGAACGTGTGGCTTCCTTCTTTTCTTTTTCTTTCTTTTTTTGTTTTTTGAGATCAGGTCTCGCTGTTTTTGCCCGTGGAACCGCAGGCTCTCGTTGCCCGGGGTACCACAGACTCAAGCCATCCCCAGCCTCAGTCTCCCAGGTAGCTGGGATGACAGGCACGCGCCACCACGCCCAGCTATTTTTTTGGAACTAGGTCTCGCTACGGGCTCCAGGCGGGGCTCGAACCGCGATCCCTAGCTCCGGCCGCTTCATAGGCTGAAGCTTACAGGCACGAGCCACCGTGCCTGGCCTTTTTTTTTTTTTAATTAAAAAATTATTTACTTTTGTATTTCTATATTTCCCATCATTTCAGTCCTTGGGGGTCTCCCGCCACCTCCCCTCCCCGCCCGCTCCCCTCCCCCACCCTCCCGCTGTGCGCTTGTGACCAGTTGCGGCCCGTGGCAGGGTAGCACCAAATTGCTTTATTCATCCACCGGTTTCTTATCCCGGCTGCGTGCACGTGGCTGTGACAGATAAAGCCGCCGAGAAGGCGATGCGTAGACTTCTGCGCCCCCTTTGGAAGTACCTCGAAGGACCCGCCGGCACCGCCTCCAAAGAGGTTGTACGATTTAAGGTGCCACCAGATACGTGGGAGCGTTCCTTTGGTGTGTCTTCCCTCCGGGCACTCGGGTGTCAGCCTGTATTTCTAGCGGGTGCGAAGCGGCGTTTCGCCGCGGCTTCCCTGGTCTTCCACGCGCGGGCCGGCCGTGTTGCAGAGGATGCTTGCGGGCGCCGGCCGGCCCCCTTTCTGTCTCCTGCTGACTTTCCGTTTCCTCTGCCCACTTTCACGAGCTTGTCTCTCGGAAATCGGGTGCGAGCAGGGCGCGCCCCTGGCCAGGAGAGGCCAAGGTGTGAACCCGGCTCCCGGGGCGCCTCCACCCTCAGCTGCAAAACAAACCCGGTTTAGGGACCACCAACAGGATCTATTTGCACACAAGGAGCGCCCCTGCAGTCACTGAGGCCACGGGTGACCAGCTCTCTCGGCCCCATCCCCGTCGCGCCGCTAAGTCCTACAGCGCTTGCGCACGCCTTCTGGCCGCTGCAGACCTGAACGAGCGCTTGACCGGAAGCCTGCGTCTCGTATGGCGTCTCGTCGCCCCCCCCAAGCCAGCGTCCGGCACAGTCAACGCCTCCTCCCCCGGGGGGCACGCGGAGCCCTGCTTCCTTCTCGCCCTCGGCGGCCGCAGCTCCCCCGTTCCCCAGCGAGCTGGCCTCTCTCCTTCAGACGTGCCGCTTCCTGTCTCCAGACCGGAAGCCGGTGCCTGGGTTTCTCGGCGCTTGTCCCCTTCCCTGGGGTGGCCGGTCCCGGCTGCTGACCGTCAGGGCCGAGGTCCGAGAACCGCGCTTTGGCCCCGAAGCCCGCCCTGGCGCTCTTTGTGCCTCGCGGCTTGTTGCGGCTTTTGTGCCCTCATGCCACACTCCGCCCCCAGTGCTCCCTGGCGCGCTGCCCTCCACTCAGCACCGTCCGGGCTGTTTCTCCGTATCGGCCCCCCCAGCTGCGCCACCCGGTGCCACTTTGGTTACTTGCTTGTAGATGCTGTACCCTGTGGGGGGACGCACAATGGCCTCCACGAGTGTGGAGTCTGGGGTCCGCACAGAGCGGGGTGAGAGCCGTGGACCAACCACCGTCGGAGCGAACAGCTCAGCAGCCAGCGCGCCCGCTCCGTGCATCCCTCTGCGGCCGCTGCTGTGTCTCCCTGCGCTTCGCCTCACGCCGAGCTGGCAGTCAGGAGGCCTGCGCTTCCCGGAGCTCCGGATGAACGGCCTGAGGTAACCCGCCTCTTTTCGCGCTGGCTCCTTTCACTCAGCAAAGTGACTTCGGGATTCATCCGCCCGGTCCCGCGGCCGCCGGTTCGTGCCTTTCTGGTCGTGGGTGACGCTCGCTGGCCTGCATGTCGGCGGTTATCCAGTCGTCCCTGGCCGAACGTCTGGGTTGCTTCCAGTTCGGGGCTGTCACCACTGCAGCCGGGAACGTTCACGTCCAGGTTCGTATCAGTTTCCTTTCACCCGGGGCCAGTGTCAAGGAGTGGGGCGGCCGCGTCCTAGAGCAGCGGCGCGTCTCCAAGTTCCCACGGGTGCGTCGAGCCACTCCGCGTCTCCGCAGCCCCAGGGGTGTTGCGGCCGCTGCACGTCTCCGTCAGCACCTGCTGCGCCGTCTGCTCGCGAAGTCTCGCCAGCCCAGGGCCACGGATACCTTTGAAAAGTTTTTACGGTTTTAGGTTTTATATGTTACTTATTTTTCTCATTCACTTGGGGTCAGTTTTCCTGCGTAGCATGAGACGCGGGTTAGAGTTCAGTTGGGGGGGGGAGGGGAGGGTTCCAGCGATTGTTTCTGTCTGCAGCGAGCGCGAGCCTCTGATCCTTAGCTGGACAGTTATGCTCATAAACTGTTTAACCCAGACTTCACGCTCATAACGACGCTCTCCTGAGTCGCGATGTCTTGGTATTTTCTATCCTATTGGGCCTAATTGCTAAAATGTTGTTGAGAATTTTACGAGTGTGTTCAGGACGCCTAGCGGTCTGTCGTCTTCGTGTCATGGTTTGCTTGCCTCTGCCAGCACGGTCATGGTCTCACTGGATGAGCCGGAGGTGATCTTTCCATTTTCTGTAACAGTGGCATGGCGCTGGCACTGTCTCTCCCTTGAAAACGGCCGGATTTTAATGCCTGCAGGCACAGCCGTCCGTGGGCCAGGCCACTCGCCGGGAACGCGCCCAGAAGACAGAGTCCGTGGTCACAGCAGAGGCTGGCGAGCGGGAAAGGGCCAGGGGAACCGCAGCCGGGAGTCCAGGCTTGGCGTGTGGGCTCTGCCCAGGTCTCCGGTGACCCCGGGCGCAGTCCAGGGAAAGAAGGGCGCGGTGGTCTCAGTTGATACCCACACAGGGGACACAGAGTTGGGAGTCTGATGACGGTCGGCGGCCACTACGGCAACGACAGCTGCAACGCCGCTCTGGAGACAGAGCAGACAGCGGGAACCCAGAACTCCCAGAATGCATCGCTGACAGCGTCCAGGGCGTGATGCTTAATTCGTAGAAGAGCCAAGGAAACGCGCTGATGCTTGAGGAAAACAGCATCCGAGGGAGAGCGGACCGAGATGCCCCTGTTCACAGAGGGTTGAGGGCGGTGCTCGGAAATGGAGCAAGGGCCGCGAAGCCTGCGTGGCACGACATGTTTGCTGCGGCGGGTGTGCGTCTTCACGGACGGACAAAAGAAAAGTCTCTCAAAGTGGCCTCCGCACTCTCCGGCGCTGGTGTGCGATGCCTCGGTAGCTACCGCTCAGCAGCCACGGGAAGTCTGACTCTGATGTGGCTGCGGTTGAGGACCAGGTCTCGTGTACTGCTAGTGCTGCCACGCCCATGGCTGAGGAAAGCGCTAAACTGCAGTTAAATAAAAAAGAAGGTGCACTTTCCCCACCCACGTCCGCAGATCCACGGAGTTCCTAATGTCGCGGTGAGACCGCAGGCCCTGTATCGCTGTTTGCCCTCAGTCCACCCGGAGCCATGGCCGGCATCTAGCGGGTGCTCACTGAACGTTTATGGAAGCCATGACTAGGTCTGTCTCCCAGCCTAGCGGCTGAGGGGTTCATCCACAGGCGCGTGAGCGACGGGTGAGCCGCGAAGCTCCTCTCTGATGGTGCCTAGTACATGCCAGGCGCTGTTCCAGGAACATCGCGTCTCACCCCCACGGCCCCGAGGGAGGTGCTGCCTTTCTTCGCATTCTGCCGTCTCGGAACCCAGTGGAAGTGTACGCGATGAGCCCACCGGCGCGCGGCTGGCACTGGGAGCCGGCTCTGCCTCAGGCCGCCGTCCACCTTCAAAGCGTGAAAGCAAACCGCATGTCCGTGGCCACGCGCGGAGCTGACCTCGGAGGCAGTGCCTCGCTGTCCCGGTCTCCTTGGCTAGGCCAGGCGCTGACCTGTCGCCGTCCGCCCTTGCCTTCTGGGGCTGGTGCAGCACCGGCCGTGGCCTCCGCCGCTCTCGCGGCTCCAGGCAGCCACCTCGGGGCTCGGGAGAGCGGGCCTGCCCGCCCAGGCCGGCTCCGCTGCTGCTTGCTGAGCCCCGGGGCCCCTCGCCGTCCGCTCCTCTTCCCCCCGGGGTTCCTGCGCGCCTCCTCTGCCCCTCCCTCCGCGAGGACCTTCCTCAGGTGATGTGCTGACTGGAGTCTGCGCCGTCCGCCCTGCGCGCCTCACGCCCTTGCCACAGCCTCCCAGGCCGAGCAGACTCGGGTTCGCTCGCCTCCGGCCGCTGCTTGCCCGACCGGCAGCGTCTTGGAAACAGACTATTCCCAGTTCCCTCCAAGTTGCGAGGACCGAGAACAATGTCCAGTGTAACAGCCGGACCATAGCCGCCCGCATGGCCGGGTCCGCGCGCGAACGAGCAGCTGTGCATGAGCCCCACCTGACATGCCGACACGCCCGTGGCTGTGCGCCTTGCCGCGTTCCACATGGCGCGTGTCATGGAGACAGGTCACAGCCAAGGATGACATGTGCGTGGAAAAGAATGTGGTCCCGCAGACGCTGATGCGTCTGGACTGGGAGACGGGAGCGGAAGACCCCGTGCGCGGAGAGGAAGCCTGGCAGGGTGGGCTCAGTAACCGCTCGGACGGCAGGAGGTCGGAGCCCCAGAGGCGCCCGCAGGACCGGCGAGGACATGGAAGGGCTGCGCGTCGGCGGCCCAGAGGCTGTGTTGAAAGGGCCCGGGATGAGTTACACTTCGGAAATCCCTTTCTGGACGCATCTACAGCTGGCAAAAAGGGGAAGGAAAACAAGCAGCTGGGACTACATCAAGCGAAGAAGCTTCTGTTCAGCAAGAGAGACAGCAAAGGAAACAAAAAGAAGCCCAGGCGAGTGGGAAAAACTTTTCACCCTCCATACAAGTGATAAGCGTCCGATAACAAAATACAGAAAGAACTCATACAAGTTAACAAAAACAGGAAAAAAAAACAGTTAAAAAATGGGGAGAACTAAAAAGACACTTCTCCAAAGAGATACAAATGGCCAATTGGAACATGAAAAAATGCTCATCTCTTATCAGGGAAATTCAAGACAAAACCACAGTGAGATCCCAGCTCACACCAGTAAGAATGGCCCACATCCAAAAAACGGACAGCAAGTGTGGGCGTGGATGCGGAAAGGAACACTCTCACGCTGCTCGTGGGAATGTATGCTGGTCCAGCCACTGTGGGAAGCTGTGTGGAGGGCCCTCAAACTAATGCAAATGGAGCTACCATTTGACCCAGCAGTCGCTCTTCTGGGGATCGAGCCAAAGGAGACCTCAACGATTGTACAAAGGGACACCTGTGCCCGGATGTTTACCGCAGCACTATTTGTAACTGCAAGGACACAGAAACAACCCGAGTGTCCCAAAACAGACGAGCGGATGAAAAAGACGTGGTACGTATGCACAACGGAGTATTACGCATCCATTAAAAACGACAAATCCGATTATTTTATGGTACCATGGATGGTCCTAGAAGAAATCCTACTAGAGACAAGTCAGAAAGAAAAAGACGGAAGCCAAACGGTCTGACTAATAGACGGGACGTGGGAAAAACAAGCAAAAGGCCACGAGGAAAAGTCAAAACAAGCCAACAACAAAACTGAAGTACACAACATGGGGGGGCAGGAGAGGGGGGCAGTCAGGGAGGGAAGGCGCTGGGCGGACCCCGGGGATCACAAAGATTGAAATTTATACAGAAATAATTTTTTATTTTTTAAAAAAGGGCACCGAGGCCGCGAGACCGGGGCCAAGCGCTGCCCGAGGAGAGAAGAGAAGATTCCGGCGACGCCCACGGGGATGAAGGCGAAGCAGAAGCGCCGGAGGGAGGACGACGAGGGCCCACGAGAGCAGCCGGGCGAGCCGCACGGAGGGAAGGGGCCCTCGGCTGAGGAGCGCGCGGACACGGCTGGGGAGCAGCGAGCACGGCCGGACACTGTCCGGAGAGAGTGTCCCCCGGAGTGACGGCGGATGAAGGCCCCGGGGCTGGGTGGACGCTGCGAGGAGTCGCCGAGCGGCGGGGCTTCCAGCGGAGGAAGCGCGAGAGTGAGGGAGCCCCACGGCCGGGTGGCGGATGCGCGGTGACGAACGCTGCCGTGGTCTGCATTTCTTCGTAGCGCGCGTGAGTGTGTCCCCGTCGCGACGGCACAGTGCAGGCGCGGAGAGGTGGCCCGCGCAGGGTGGCGTGGGGGCGGCGGCCCGCGGGGGAAGCGGGGGCTGTCAGGACCGAAAAGCTCAGGATGCAGATCACGGGACGTGGCACGAGTGCTGAAGGGGTGAGCGGGGAGAAGGAACAGATACGTGCAAACGGGTTGCAGAATTGTCCGATGAGCCGGGCGGGCAAGGACGGCCGTGGCACAGAGAGAGCGGGCGAAGGGCCGGGCCTGCGTGCAAACGTGGCAAAAATGCCAGCCGGTGCCCAGGAGAAGGCAGAGCTCAGCCGAGCAGGCGCGCGGGGCTCCGTGGGCCGCTGAATACAGGCAGCGAGGCCTGCAGCGGGCGGCCCGGACCCGCACGGCCCGCGGCGAGCAGAGCAGACGCGGCCAGGAAGGCTGGTCGCGGGGGCAGGCTGGCGCGGAAGGACAAGCCGCGTTTCACCAGCGAGCGCGGCGGATGGCCAAGGAGCGAGGGTCGCGAGCACGGTCAGAAGGCGAGGCGCCCGTGGGCAAGCCTCCGCTCTCGTGCAGCAGGGCGCGTCCGGCAGCCGCCCTCGAGGAACAGTGGTGTTTGCGCAAAAGGAAATCACATGGAGCAAATGGCGTTTTGGGGAGATGCGCCTGGTTGTAAGCTCTGCCGGCCCAGCCAAGGAGAGCTCAGCAGAGAGCGCGCCCGAGGAGGAGACGGCAAGGCGCCTGCGAGACCAGCAGCGACAGCTCCGTGCCCCTCGATTCAGTGACCTTGAGGAAGTGGACACGTTTCTACATTAACATGGTTTACGGAGCCGAAGCTGTGGGTCGCGACTCGGGAAGCCTCCCCCGAGCGAAGCCCAGGCCAGTGGCTTTCCGGGTGCGAGCAGCGAATCTTAAAGAAAACCAGAAACCAGAGCCCAAGAAGAGAAAACACTCCACAAGGCCAGCAGCACCCGCAGCTAGACAGCGCAAGGAAATGGCCAGTGAGTGTGCCTGATGACGACGCTTTCATGAAGTACCCGTAGATGGGTCCAGCAGCGGACCGCAAGGGTCACTCGCCAGTCAAGCGGGGTTTACCCCAGGGACGCGAGGCTGGCTTAGCAGACACACATCCGAATCGGCCAGCTACATAAGGTCCCACGTCAGCCCACTACATTCTACATGAAAACACCAGCTCACTTCTTTTCATTTTGAAAAGAAGTGAGCAGAAACTGAAGCCGGGCCCCCAAGATGGGGGGTGAACTTGTTTATGAACTTTGGCACCGCTGGCATTAGCTGGGTCTGAAAAACACAAGGTTAAAGGGTAAGAATTCTTCCCTTTTGTACTTTGTTGCAAATTCCAGGTGGGGAAGAGAAAATGAATCCCAGGAAGGGTGTAGAGAGGGAAACTGGACTCTGCTTTTCAGGAGGGAAAATATATATATTATATATATATCTATATATATCTATATCTATATATATAAACACACATATATAGATATATATATATAGAGAGAGAGAGGGAGAGAGAGAGGAGCAGAGACTAGATAGAGACTTTTGGGGAGAAGAGAGACATGAGAATGGCCCGAGTGACCAGGCTGGGCAGAAGCCCCCTGGAAGAGGGAGCAGGAAGTGGCGAGGAGACATGGTGGCCGGCAGAGGAGTGGCCGGTGTGGAGCGTGTGGCCGTGCAGCCGGGTGGCCTCGTGAGCTGGTCCCTGGAGACGGCCAAGGATGTGCAAAGCTGATTTGTGCATCAGCCCCTGTGGAGGAAGTTTGAAGTGCCTTGGAGCGAGATGACGGAAAGGAAAGACTGGGCTTGGCAGGGTGCCCGGCTCAGGTTTGCAGGGGCAAAGGGGCACCATCGTGGACCTTGGGGACTGAGAATGGTGACTGGGGTGAGATAACCGGCCGCTTGCGGCATCAATGACTTTTCGTTTTCCCTGTTGATCTTCCCCGTAAATAAAACCCTGTTGCTAAACTGCATCTGACGGGCGACTGCTGCACGTGGGTGGTGCGAACCTGAGGGAACCTGGGTGGCAGAAGCAGTGCTTTCGGAGTGCTGCCTGTTTGTCTTTCGGCTTGTTGGTTGAAGGCTTCGGCCCCATTTCTGATAGGGTGTGCCCCCCCCCCCATTGTCTCCTGTTTAAGATGGCAGATTTCAAGGACAGATGCTAAAATGGGACAATGACCTTAGTTGGAATTTCCCTTCAGGGAGCTGCAGGGGGAGAAAGAAGTGAGATGGTCCAGGTGAAACAGGTTTCCTGGAAGGCGAGAAATCAGGGTATATAAAGGGTGTGCAAACAAAGAGAGGGATTTGGATTCGAATATGGAGATCGGATAGAGAGAGGTTCAATGGAGGAGAGATGGGAATCGGCCATCTTGTAAAGATGTGAGCCATGTGAGCTTGGCCATGTGGCCACCGGGGGCCTGCAACCCTCGGCTGGCCCAGGCTGGCAGCATGTGTGCTGAATGCAGTTAAGGAGTTTGCAGATTTGAACTCCGTGTTGGAGTTTGTTTTGCTGAGTTTGACTTGTGTCTGAAAGAGGCCGTGCAAAAGTTAGGCCTGAGAAGAAAGTGAACTTTGCTGGTTCGGTACCATGGAGTTCCTGCTACCTGAAGGTGACAAGGAGAAGACAGCGTGGAAGACAAGGAGGAGCAAGCCAAGGGAGCAGCCAAAGGAACATGCCTTCAAGCGTCTGGAGATGGACTCTGACTGGACATTGGTGAGATGATCAGGACTGAGAGACTGAGGATTTGGGGGCAATCTGGGAAAGGACTTTGGACAATGCTGGGAAAGGTTTTGGACCATGTTGAAGTGATCTGAGTCTTACATGTTTTCTTTTGTAGTAACTAGAAAGTCACTTTGTTAGAAATAAACTAGTCTGCACTAATAGTCTTGGTTTGGTATTTTGGCTGAGAAGGCTGGGGATGGTGCTAAAAACCCACGAGTAAAAAGTTTAAACTGTGTTTTAAAGTTTTTCTTTTTAGGTCTAAAAAAAAAAAAAAGCAGAGAAAAGCTGGTAGCTGATGTTTGCATAAAATCAATGGTAAAGGTGATCAGTAAAAATGCTAATGAAGAGTGTGTAGCCTGCTTTGGAGAGAGAAGCTGGCAGATAGGTGTATCCAGTTAAAGTCAAAAAGTCTATATACCCTGTTTCGACCTGATGTCCAAGCTACTGAAATGTACGTGGAAGCAGAAAAAGCCTCCGACAGCTGAAGCGGTCCTGAGGGAAGTGAGGGAAGCAGAAGCCTCGCATCACCTGGCTTTACGCCAACTTTACGCCGCGCTACCACAACAGCACGGTGGACAACGTGGTCCTGGCACAAACCGAGACATGTGGTCAGTGCAACAGACCAGAGAGGCCGCACGTAAATCCACCAACATACGAACAATCGGTCCGCGAGAAAAAGCCGGGGTCGTGCGAGGGGGAAGGTGACACGTGCTGGGAAGCTGGACGGACGCCTCCAGCAGCCCTTGTTAGGCCGCAGGGCAGGGGCCCTGCTGCCGGCCTGGCCTGCCGGGGTCCGTTGGCCAGCTCCCACCGTCACAGCGCAAAGCCCAGGTCCCGTCTCCCGGCCCAGAGGGAGGTTGGGAGGTGGGGCAGGAAGCTGGGAGAAGGGGGAGATGCGAGGGAGTATTTGGGGCCAGGCGTGGCCAAGGTCCCCCAGGAGCTGCCTCTACCTGTGCTCCCTGCTCAGAATGGGTCCGCGCACGGGGTGGGGGCTCCGCCTGTTCCGCCGCTCACCGTGGAGGGGCCTGGGCCTGGAGTGTCCATTCCCAGGACAGGCACCGGGGCAGGGGGGGTGCCCAGCCACTCCCTGACCCGTCCATGGTGGTTGGGGGGGCAACTGGCACTGGCATCTTGCAAACAGACTGCGGGCCACGTCGGGGGGAGGGGGCCTGGCAGAGATGGCAGGGCCGGGGTAGCTCAGGGGCGCGCCCCTTCTGGGCCCTGCTCCTCGGGGCTGGCGTTCCCTGCGGGTCCAGCACCTGGCAGAATGCTGGACCCGCGTGGGCATGTGGGGACGGCTGGGGGTGACTCGACGACAGCAAACTCAGTGCAGGGGCGCCCCCGGGATGACCGGAGGTGTGCGCTGTGAGCAGACTCTTCTTAAAGGGCTGCTGGCGTCACGGGGCTGGCGGACAAAGCGTCCCTGTGCCGTGGAGAGGGCCTCGTGCGCTGCGCGGCCTCTGGTGAGCTGGGGAAGGCCTGGGCGACACGCAGGGACCTGCAGCTGAGACGCTGCGGGCTGGCGAGGGAGGGGTTTCCTCATGGTGGCCAGGCGTCCTCCCGAGCTGTGGGCCGGAAGGGTCTTCTGTGGGAAGTACTTGGGGGGGGGCTTAGGACAGAGGGGGCTGGCTTCGTGCCTGCCAGGCGAGCAGTGACAGGCTGAGCTGTCGTCACTGCTGAAGTGCTTCAAAAGGATGGACAGAAACTGCCTGGAGAACGAAGAGCGCCCGAGGCTGCAGGGGCGGTTCCGGGTGGCCTGGCCTCCTGGTCCCGGCAAGGGGGACGTGCCCCCCCTCCCCGGGCAGCGAAGGTCGGTCTCCTTTGGCAGCCTTGGCTTCGCCCCCGCCCGGGGTTATCTCGGGGTCACAGGGAAAGCCGAGAGGTGCAGGGCTTCTCTGCGGACCCACCTGTCGCTGGGGGGGCTGCGAGGGAGCGGGCCCGCCCACAGCCACCTGGAGCTGTGCTCTGCCCACAACCTTGAGCCAGGGAGGAGCCTCCCCCGCAGCCTGCAGGAACCCTCAGCTCCCAGCCCCCACCCTGAGCTCCCTTGGCGAGCTGGAGCCCCTTCCCCCCCCCAGGCCCCCTCGCCCCAGGCCGGGGGAGGCAGGGACTCAGTGTTCCCAAAGTAACACTTTCATGCTCCCGAGACAAACAACACCTGCGGAGCCGGAGTTCTGGCCTTGACACCTCCCCGCCCCAGCCGCCAATTGATAACTTGATGCGAGTGTCAGGGTTTCAGCCGCAGCCCACGGCTCTTCCCTGTCCCGTCTCTCCGCCCTGTGTGCGCAGCGCTTGGACTGCGCCCCCCACACCCCGAAGGCCACGGCGGCCGTCCCGGACTCAGGCCGTGGCTGGGCGATGGTGTCCGCAGACGGGGCCGAGCTGTTGCAAGGCCCTGACCGGCCGGCGTCCTGCTGGCAACAGCGCGGCCCTGACCGGCCGGCGTCCTGCTGGCAACAGCGCGGCCCTGACCGGCCGGCGTCCTGCTGGCAGAGCTGTTGTGCCTGTGCCACACTCGCTTGGCCCAGGGCGAGCCCCATGCAGACGGGAGGGACGCCTGGGGGCCACCAGGAGCCAGGGGGAGGCCTGGATAGAGCGCCCGGTGCTGGCAGTGGGAGCTGAGCCTGGCTCACACCTCGAGCTGGGGCTCGGGGCGACCAGCACGGCTGTGTTTCAGGCGCTCGGCATCACCAGGGCAGCCGTGCCCTTTACCTCTGGCGGGGGGGCGCTCGGCCCAGAATTCCCCTTGGGCAGCCTGTGTCGGAGCCACCCCACAGGAAAGCAGCGGAAAGAATTCAAACAATTCAGACAGGGAAGATGTCAGCGCCACTGCCTGCCGCCTGCGTGGCCGAGGCGTGTGCGGGCTCGCCCCTGACATTCGCGGCCCGGCCCGGCCAGGGCGCCGCCGCCGCTAAGTCACGCCGTGTTCCTCAAACCGAAGGAGACGTCCCTCCCGTGGGCCAGCGCGCCCAGGCCGCCTTCCCCCCACGCCTCGCGGCTCCGACACGCAACGCCGGGAGCGTTTCCACTTTCCTCTTAGGACACTGATCTCGCGCCTCCGCGGCCTCCGCAGCCTCCGCGGCCTCCACGGCCGTCGCGTCCCGGAAGGCCCCAGGCGTGTGGTCGTGTGAGTGACGGGAGCCGTGTGTGCCGTGTGGTAACCACAAACGGGCCGCTGCCAAAAGAGCTGTTCATTCCGGGGACAGCCATGACGCCGCTGCCCAGGATGACGCAGCTGTGGAAAGATCTAGACGCCACCAGTGGGGCTCGGTGGGAGGGGTGGTTCCCGTGGCGTGAGGGGGCTCCAGGGCCTGTCTCGGATTTCACAGGTCGCCAGGGAGCCTCTGGGGAGCAGAAGCCGAAGGCCAAGACCCTGTACGAGCGCTCGCAAGGGCCGTGGGGACCCCGGGCCTCCCGACGCGCGGCCGCCTGTCCTGCACTGACCCCGTTCCCTGTCGGCACCAGACACTCCGCACCGGTGGCGTCCATGGTCCCAGCGCCTCCGTCTGCTGCTGCTTCTGCTCGGGGAGCCACCGGTGCCAGTGGGAGGAAGGCCGAAGGCTAAGAGCGGAGCGGTGGCTCGGCGTGATCGGGGACCTCGAACTCGGGCCATGACCACCAGCCAGCTTGTCCGTACTCGCTGCTGATGTCACAGATAAGAAAGACAAGGCCACCGTCGCTGGGAAGACGGGCGCGCAGCAGGGAGAGCAGAGGGGGGCGGAGCTAAGTGTGCTCGAAGCGGGAGCCCCTTGCTGGCAGCGGCGTGGGGGGGAGGGCGCGGGCCGGGCACGGGCACGGGCGGAGGAGCTGCATCTGCAGCAGGGGCGTGCCCTCAGCACGTGGGCCTCATCACCATCCCTGAGGGTGCAGCTGGGTCCGTGCCAGCTCTGGCTCGTGGGTGGGGTGGGCACCCGGGAGCCTGTGGCCAGCACCCCCGGGCACTCTGGACCCTTCCCACGCGGGCGGCTTGGGAGCAGAGCCCCGCAGCGAGCGGCCCTGGCAGAGAAGGACGTTCTGGACCCGGCGTGGCCTGGCTGGGGGAAGACGCAGGGCCTCCAGGGAGCGTCCGGCGCTAAGCTCGCGCCATCCTCAGCAGCCTCCTGGCGCCAACGGTGCTCGCTGCGTCCCAGCCTCAGCCGACAGCAGCGGGGCCGCCAAGAGCCGGAGAACGGCAGGCGAGGTTCTGGGTGCGGCCCGGCAGCTCGGCTGTTCTCCAGGCGCCCCCCGAGCCGTCCTCGGGGTGGGCTGCGGGTGGGGGTTCGGACCCTTGAACCGGTCAGTCTTGTTTTCTGGAGCAGCAGATGGGAAGGCGCTGAGCTGGCCGGCTCGCCCGCCCGCAGGAGCTGCCGTCGGCACGCACCTGCCGCCCCGCTGCGGCCTCCTCAGCGCGGGATTCCGCCTCCCCGAGCCCGTCTCCGTCCATCTGCGTGCGCGCTGTCTTCGCGGACAAGGGGCCCTGGCCTCGCTCTCCTGCCTTCCGGTAACGAAGCCTGCGCTCTTCCACCGCCCCCGCTACCCCTCAGCCTCGCTCGGGGCCTCCACACCTGCTGTCACGTGTGGCGGATGGCAGTGAGGGGTGGCCACCGCCCTTCGCACATCTCTCACGTCTGTCCAGGCGGCGGGGGCCGCGCAGCCCCGTCCTGGGCCAGAGCCCTAGCCTCTCCGCACCGCGGGACGGACGCTGGTTTCGGACTAGTCCGGGACACTGCAAGCCGAGGAGCGGCCATCTGCCACCCAAGCGAGCCTGACCACTAGAAACGGGGCGGCTGTGCCCAACGGGGAGGTGTCTGAGCTGAGAAAAGATGTTCCAACGTGACCTGTTTAAACTCAGCTCCGCGTTCTTCGCCCTTGCGTCAAGCTCCCTTTCATCGGCTGCATGAACGTCCCAATGTGTCAGACATCGGGCGCCTTAGCAATTTCCTGTCCCGACTCAGTCACCATTTTTCAGCCGAAGCCCCGCACCGCTCGCAAGTGCGTGGACGCCCCGCGCCGTCAAGAGGTGTCTCCAGCATGGCGGGCTTAGTCGCCCGGACCATTTCCTACGGCCACTGATGTCACCAACGGAACGTATGTGAGGATGCCGCGGCGGGGCGGGAGGGGGGCGGGGCGTTCTCTGCTTCGGTGCTGACAGGAGCCCGTAGCCGGGCACATTTACAATTCTTTCCTCGGCCTTTGAAATAGCACCCCCGTGGCGGACTAAGCCTGTCAGGCCGGCGAGGTGAGCCGAGCCTTGGCTCCGCGCTGCCGTCCGCCAAGGTCTGGCGCGCCCGTTGCTATGGGCGCAGAGCCTGAGCGTAGCCTCACTATATGTCAAGGCGAGTTTTCAAGCCCATAGGACAAACGAAACCCGGACCGGTGGAAACAAAACCCACAGGCGAACGCGTGAGCGCGGTGCTGGCCGCTGCGGGCAGGGCGCCGCTCCCTCGGAGAAGACGGGGGTCTTCGAAGGCCCCGCTCCGAGCTCCCCGGAAGATTTCTGCAGGCGCTGAAGCCTCCCCCTGGGGGTGCGGGAAAGCCGGTCCCCAGCAGCGCCGGGTGGAAGCGGCAGCGGCCACAGATTTTAGGTCTCCCGCCTCTCAGCCAGATTCTTGGGGTTCACTCCCGGGTGTGCTTGGGGTGTCTGGGGATTAAACAGGACGCGCACGCGAGCCTCCGCGGGGCCACTTGGCTGGCCGGGGCCGGACCGTGTGGGTGGCTGGAGAATCCCAGCGGGAAGCCCGGCCGCTCCTGCTGCGCGAGAGGCCGCTGCAGCCGCGGCGCTGACAGTCGTCTCGTTGCAAGCCACGAAGTCCACGTGACCGATGCTCTCGGAAGTTCTCGCGTACGCGACATGTCTAGTGTGCACAAAACGGGTACAGTGCGCCGTTTTCCAAAGCTAAAGCTTGAGCAGCGGCTGCCGCGCGTGCTGCCGAGCGTGCTGCCGAGCAAGCCGAAATGTCGGCCCCCTCATCCCCTTGCTCCGGGTTATGACGTTCCGGCGGCGCTTGGACGTGTAGACGCCACGTCCTCAGGCTCTCTGCGGCTTGACTGCTTCTGTGACGTCTGCCAGGTGCGCACGCGCAGCTGCTTAGGGTAGCGACAGCTGACAGAGACGGAGAAGAGCGCGACAGCGGAGGCCAGGCCGGGGAGCCCAAGGGCCGGGTCGCACCTGCGGGACAGCCTGGCTCTGCGGCTTCCAAGCCCCACAGGCCGGGCTCATGTTCTTCACCCCTCGGCGCCCCAGTTTCCCCTGGTGAGTGGAGAGAACCGCGTCCTCTTCAGAAGCGCCACGCTGCCCGGCTGGCATAAAGAACATGCTCGAAGCCAGCTGTGCTTGCGGGAGTGTGACGGCCGGACACACCCAGGCATCGGCCGCTGCAGCTCCTGGCCAGCTCATGACTCTGCGAGCCAATTGAGGTCACCGTGGAAACGGAGGGCGCCTGCCATTTCTTCCCCTCAGCCTAACGTTACCGCAGAACGTTCGCTTTGTCTCTTTTGAGGGCTATGTGTGAGCGGGCGTGGCCCAGCGGATGTCAGGTCCTGCTTGGCGGCGCTGCGCTCACGGATGCACCGGGAGCATCTTCTTGTGACGAGTCAAGCTGGCTCCGGCCTGCGTGGGTGCGGGGGCCGCGCTCCTCGTGCTGCCGTCGCGTCCTCTGACTGCTCTCGCCAGTCACCCCTTGCCGCCCCTTCGGCCTTTGCTCCTGTTCCACCAGCATCGTTATTCGGAATCTCCGCTTTGTGTCTGGGCTGGGATCTAGCTGTTGTGTCACTCGCTTCCGAGGCGCCTGTGAAACAGCGCTAGATTGCGCTCTGGGAAACTCGCACCACCTGCCGTCCGCACGGGCAGTTGCTGACCGTCCTGCCCAGCTTTCCCCGCCTGGCCTTTGCACCACCTTTGCTGACTCGACGGGAGAAAAAGAATCTTCTTTTCTGACTTGTTCATTTAAATGTGCATTTGTATTTGGCTGCGGATGAATCTGCGTGTCGTGCGAGTTGTTCATTTGCAAGCCTGTCTTGTTTCGCGTCTCTTTATCTCCACCCAGACACACGTGCGCTAGAATATACCTACTGACTGGTGTGTTTTCTCTAACGCTGCATGTAAAACATGCACAAGAAGCCTTGACTGGCCAGATCAAATAGAGAAGAAAAACGAAGCAGAGGTGCCGTGCTTCTTGATTTCAAGTGCACCGCAAAGCGGTAGCAATCCAAACAGCATGGTGCTGGCGTAACGGACTCAGGATCCGATGGACCAGAGAAGAGAGGGAGGGCCCAGGAATAAATCCGCACACTGCCAACTGATCCTCAACACGGAAGTCAAAAGAACACACCATGGGGAAAGGACAGTCTCCCTGACAGTCATGTTGGGAAAACTGGATAGCTCCTCAGGAGAGAATGCAATTGGATCTCGATCTTATGCCATGCCCAGAGATACACTCTAGATGGATTCGAGACTTCCATAAAGATCTGGCACTGTGAAACGCCTAGAAGAAAATGCCCGGGGAACGCTTCGCGACATTAGTGTTGATGGTATTTTAAGGTCACGACACTAGCGATACAGGCACCACAGACAAATGGAACTAGAATAAACTGGAAATAGCTGCACAGCGGAGGAAGCAACCAAACGAAAAGCCAGGCTACTGATAGGGAGAAGTGGTTTCAATCTATGTGTCTGCTATGGGTCTAATCTTCAAAATCTCTCAGGAACCCCCACTGCTCGATAGCTGAAAAACAAGTAACTCAATGAAAAATGGGCTAAGGTGCCTAGACATGCATTGTTCCAAAGACACACACATGGCCAACGAGTGGGAGAGCAAGGTGCGCAGCTCAGAACTGTGACGAGACAGCATGCTACCCCTGTCACGGCGGCTGCTGTCAAGAACCAAAAGCAAGCGAGGAATGTAGGTGCAAGTTCAAACTTGGTTGGATAGAAAATTCTTGGCTGAGACGTTTTTCCATTCGATGGTTATCAGAAATGATCTCCATCGTTTCGGGAAGATATTGCTTTGAAAATTCTGAGGAAACTAATTTTCTTTCCATCGTACAGTTCCTCTCTGCCTGGTGAGCCAAAGAAAGTTACACTAAAGTCAATAATTTGATAGGAACATGTTTGGTTTTGCTTTTTGGGGGCCCTGTACCAGGCTACCTGGCATACTCTTTTGTAGTACTGACTCTGATTTTTTTCCAGGAAATTTTTCTTGATGTATACATTCAGTATCCCTTCTTTTCCTTTGTTTTAGTTTTAATTGTTGGGGACTCCAGTCCTCTGTATTAGATCTCCCCCCCCCCTTTTTTTGGCCTGTTTTCTGTATTTGTCTTTTTCTCTTTAATTTTTCCAATTCTTCATTTTTTGTTTAAAACCTCACTTAGCTCCCTTAAGGCATTATATATTGTATTTAGTAATTCCTGGGTTCTTTCCAGCCTCAATATCTGAAATAATAAAAGATATTTACAATCTTTTCAAGTCTCTAACCCTTTCCTGAGTGTATCATCTCACCTGTCTTTCTAATTCAGATGTATGTTCTGTCATGTCTTGGGTCATTTTCTTAATACCTTTAGTTTCATTTAAAATAAACAAATGCAGTTTCACCTGTTTCGTGTGCATTTTTTTCTAAGATGTCTTCATTGTCGTGGGTGCTATTATTCTGCCCACATTCCTTTTTGTTCTGTTAATAAGTGTGGCGAGATTTCTCTTTGATCTTCTAGTTGTCATTTTCGCCTAATATTAGTTTTCCTGCACTTGAAGACAGGCGGGCGGGACATGTTCAAAATTCCTATGTGAAGAGCACCCTCTTCCACTGAGTTTTAGAACTGTTGGATGTCAGCTTTCCTTTGAACCCTCTGCAAGTGGGGGATGCCAATTTAAAAATGCAATTGCATTAAATGTTCAGCCATTTTTTCAAATATAAAACTGGGGGTACCTCTTTTCACCTCCATATGTGCGCATGGGGCTAGGGAACAGGGGTTTTGGTGGAGGGTGAGACAAGCAGCTCAGTTACTTTCTAGAGCACCCCAGTGCCTTCTGCCCCTCACTTTTATCTGGACCGGGGCTCCTATCTCAATATACCCGTTCTGTGCCAGGAGTTTCGCTTCAGCAAAAATCGTGGCTGTGGCCTGGAGTACTGAGGCTTCGTGGGATTGAGCGTGTCACAGTCCCGGCAGCCTTCAGGGTGAAGCTGAGTCTGTGCTGTCTCTCTCCAGGGGCGCTGCGGCTCCGGGAGTGCCAGCATTGACCCTTCCGGGGTACGTGCTGAGGCGGGAACGGGGCCGCCCTATGCAAACAGCACTGGCCTGTCAGGGAACAGGGGTGTGGGACCAAGAGAGCCCAGCCGGCAGCGATAGTCCTGCAGTGCCATGCAGCAGGAGACGGAGGGGAAGGGCATGGCGGTGCCACGCAAAAGCAAGAGCTCGCACTTGTCCAACTCGGCCCCAGGCAGCCCTTGGCGCCGCGCAGACGCCGCAGGCCCGTGGGTGCTGAGAGCTGACTGCGAAGACGCAGAATGCAGGCAAGTGTACGGAGAGAGACCCGGCGCCGTGGCGGTCAAGGCGGTGCACTGAAACCAGCCCTTGGCAGCTGACAGGGATCTGAGGACTGAGGAGGAGAAGGACGAGGGGATGGAGGGGAGCGCAGAGCATGGTAGTGGCGAGGCGTGGGGTCTCTGGTGGGGGACGGCCACGCTGACTGCACTTGAGTGGAGAGGGCTGCGCTGTCCACATCCTCGCAGGCGCCGAGAAGAGCTAGGCTGCCCACGAGGGCTGACAGAGTTCTCGGTGGACCTGGCTGGAGGCCACGGCACAGCGCTGCGGGAGAAGGGGAGCACGGACTCAGGGCAGCGCCTCCTGTGCCCCGGGAAGAGGCGCGGGCACGGGAAACATTAAGCTGGCAAGGGGCGGGGGGATGGCCGGCAGAGGGTGGCCACTTGGCAAGCGCTGCAGAGCCCAGTGGGGATGGGGATGCCAGGGGCCCGGCTGGCCTCCTCCAGCGCGCGTCCGCCTGCCCGCCCGCGGCCAGAGCTGGGCTCCACCCAGGGAAGCACCCATATTTCACTTTCAATGAACCCAGCGCCCCCCACCCTGGGCACCCAAGGAGCTCGCTGGTGCTTGCCATCAGAATGGGGGGTGGGCAGCTGCTGGTGGGAGACTGGCCTCATCGGCATCCAAGGGCCGGCCGCAGCTGCCATTTCCCTGGAACAGCTTGGGGTTTCCTCCCCCAGGACCTGCAGCCACAAACCCGGGACACAGTAGGAGGAAGCGAACCCCACCCCGCCCAGTAGGGCCAAAAACACAGCTGTCCTTGGCCCCTCAGCGCCACAAAGGTCATCTTTGGTCACGGTAGGTGTGAGCCCGACAGACACAGCTCTCCGGACCCGGGGTGGCCGCCATCAGACAGTGGGGCCCCCAAGAAAGGAGCTTGACGGGGCTCGTGGACAATGGCCTCAACACCCAGGTGTGGAGGAACAGGGCTCCCGAGCCCGACTAAGCTCCCGGGGCTGGCGGCGCTCCCGAGCGGGTGCGAGCGCGTGCGCCGACGACGGCAGACACCTACTATTCTCGATGTTTCTACAGTTACTCCAGCCCTCCAGCCTGTAGAGCTCCTTGTGCTGTTGCTGCTGCCAGGAGAGGGTGGCTTGCCCCCGTTGTCATGGAAACCGG
>PVHY01022945.1:0-21705 GCA_004024945.1 Uropsilus gracilis | reverse complement strand
GCAAGAGCACCAAACTAGGGGTGAAGGGACCTGGTCTCTGCTTCCAGCTGTGCTGCTTCAGAGGTTGGGGTGAGTCCACTAAGCAGTCAGAGGAACAGGGGGCTCAGCTCCTTGGTAGTTGCAGAACCATCTGGAGAAGCTGGCTGAGATTTGATCAGGGCAAGTATTTAGATGCCACTGAGCACATCTCTGGCATGGACGGAGCTCTCTGCCATGCCATGGCCGGCCTGGTCAGACTGGGCTCAGAGGCCTGATGAGTTAGGGCAAGGGCCTGAGCAAGGCCAGGGGCAGACCAGGGGGGGAGACAGGGCAGAAACCAGTAGATAGATAACTAACAGATCACTTGGCATCTCATTCTCCCTCTCTGTCATTTTCATGGAAATAGGCATTTTATAGAGGGTGTGCGGTGACATGAAGACCTAGGAGCGGGGTGTGAGGGTGTCCATGCTGCAGGGAAAGAGAGAAAGAAAGGACTCTGGTGGGGCCAGAAGTAGGGTGCCTGCACATAGGCTGTGGGTCCTGAGCTCATTTTAGATAAAAGATTGAGTTTGGCAGGTCTTATTTAGATGGTAGAAAAACGAGCTTGAATACTCCACCCCCAGGTCAGTGAAGATGCAAGGAACTGTGAAGGACTGGGGGGGAAACTACAACATGATACCACTTATGCCCATTCAGTTGGTAAAAATCAAGAAGGCTGCAGATGCCACTTGCAGAAGAGGATGCAGGTGATGTGTCTCCAAACGTTGCTAGAAGGTATGTTCACACTACGGAATATTACTCAGCCATAAAAAAGATGAAATGCTGCTATTAATAGCAAAATGATGGGCATTCGAGGGAATGATGTGTAGTGAAGCAAGCCGGAGTGACAAAGACAAACAGTGAACGTTTGCTTAGGGGATGGTTTCACAGAATAAAATACAAAAACTAGTAGACAGTCATACATAGCACGAGGGTACTGAGCTTAAAAGAAAGGGACAAGAGGATATAAAGGATGGTGGGGCAGAGGAGCAAGGGGAGTACAAAATAAGCACACTGGATAACTTTTATTGAGAGCCTTACTCTGCTCTGTACTCACCACATTCATTTATTTGATTTTCTTAATAGTCATATGAGGTAGGTCTTCCAATAACCTCATTCTATGATGATGACATTGAGTCCCCGAAAGTTAAGTCACATTCCGAATTACACAAGTGGAGGGTGGAGGTGCTTGCACTTGAACCTGCAGCTTACCTCAGCTCTCGGGTCTCACCACTGGGCTGTGTGAGTGGAATTTGCTCTTGGAACCCAACATGAGGACTGAGGGAGGCCAGGGCAGAACTAAGCAATGAACAAGATGTGGGGCCCAAGGAGCTTTGACCAGACGGACAGACAGACCACCCACGAGAGTGGGACGGAAGAAGTGAAAATTGCCACAACTCCCCTGGAAAGCAGCTTGACGTTGTCTTGTAAGACCCACCATCTCAAGGTCCTCCACAAGCTACCCTGCACCAGTTCTCACATGCAGAGAGCCTGGCACCTGTGCCCAGGAGATGCAGCCACAGAAGCGAGGCAGTGTTCATAAAAGTGAACACAAAGACACCAAGGCCTGGAAACCACCCAAACACCCAGCGCTGGAAGAATGGCGAAATAAATCCTGCTAAAGCTCACGCTATAGAATGATGTAGAGCCATGAAAAATGAATGAATTGCGACGACGCACTCTAGGTCGGATAAATCCTGGTAACATCACATAATGTGAAAAAAGCCAGTCTCAGGAGACTCCATACCATTTGCTGCTTTGTTTATAAAGATCAAAAAGAAATGAAATGACAACAGTTTAGACATGCATCATGTAAGAAACTAAGGAAGGGAGGGAGGGAGGGAGGAAGGAGATAAGGGAAGTAGGGGGAAAGAGGATGGGGAGAGGAAAGATCAAGGGGAGAGATGGAGGGAAGAAGGGGGAGGAGGGGAGAGGCTGAGAAGTAGACTCATTATTGTATTACCACTGGGGGCAGGTCCAGAGGACCAGGGAAAGCATAGGTGAGTGTTAACCACTGATCAGCTCTACTGAGTGAGTGGGTTCTTGTTTGTTTAAGTCGTTAAAGTAAATCGGTAGAAGAGGGTTACATTGAAGCAGAGTATGTCATCAACCAAAGTTTTCACTAATACAAGGACACAAAAAGTGTGGAGCCCCCTCAGATCTCTCCAAAGACCTTCCTGCAGCCCCCCTTCCCCACCAGTGTCCTCAGGATCCCCAGATCCCATCTTATCCCTGTCCTGCTGTCACCTCCCTCCATCATCATCCATCCCTTTTTTGGGCTCTGATCTTGCAATGGGGGAGAAGGGGACACCAAGAACAGGGCTGTGGAACTAGGGGAACAGAGGGGAGGGACCAAGCTCTGGGCTCATGGGCCGTGGCTCGACCCCAACACAGGGGAGATATTCAGCAGAGAGCAGAGGGGGCAATGCCAATTCTGCCCAAGTTTGGGTCTTGCCCTCCTCATGTTCTTGATGACAGCCTGACCTTCCTGAACATATCTTTCTGTTCACAAGGGTCAGGGGTTTTACCATCAAAGATGTGTAGTTGTGGAAATCACAGAATTGCCTCCCACCCCATCTGTCTCTGGTCCCTGCCCAGGTTACATGCATGCAGCACATTCAGTCATCCAACTATATGTACAGAGGGTCTACTGTGTACCAGGCTCCACCCTAGACTCCGAGGATACAGAAGTGAACAAAAGGAGCAATCATCCTGTGGAGCTCATCTCCTGGAGGAAGGCGGGAGGGCAGGACAACAGACAACAGGAGAAACATGAAAAACGCCCCATGTGGGAAACAAAGGAGATAAACATTGAAGAGGTTGACTACCAGGGCGGAGGGGAAGCAGCAGGCTGGCATTTTGAGAGGCACGAGCAGCTGCCATTTGAAAGAGGCAAGAGAATGAGCTGCTGTGATGAGAAGAGTCTGGCAGGCAGAGGGAAGAGTCTGCAAAGGCCCTGTAGTAGGCACACCTCGAGGAGAGGAGGAGATGGTATAAGTGCTCAGTACTGAGCCAGGGATCAGGGCATTCAGCAGTGCAGGGTCCAAGACCCACCCGAGACTCTGCCTCTGTGGGACTTCTTTACCTAATGGGGAACCTTGGATTTGGAACCCTGTTCCCTAAGACCTGTGATTTGGGCAAAATGCTCAGCTGCTCTGGGTCTCAGCTTCTCCTTGCTATAAAAATGAGAACTTGGCCAGTGCCTTCTTTGCGGATGTGGGACCAAGGACTGAAATAAAGCCTTGGGTGTTTGCTATTGTGACTCCTCCAGGTGTTCCTCAGGCAGAGCCAGGTTTGGGAGCCAGTATCAGGGAGGTCACATCATCTCTGTGGGACTCTATCGAGCCCTTCCATGTCCTCTCAGTGCTCAAGTGTTTTCCATGCAGCAGTGCCTGCCTCTCTCCACGTCCCACCCACCCTTCCTCCCTCCCTGCCTCCCACCTGCCTCCCCTCCTCCGCCCCTGGGACCCTAGAGAGGGAGGTGGCCTTCTGCAGGGCATCACCTGCAAGACTAGCAGGTGCTGGGGGACAAAGGCTTTCAGGCACATCCCTGCTTCCCAAGGCCTCTCAGAAATTGGGGGCAGCTTCCGAAGATGCTTTTTTTGGCCCAGGCACCACCAGCCCAAACAAAGGCATTTTCTGTGGCTGCTGGGAAGGTGACAATTGTTTCCATTTAGCAAGTGTTGGCTGCCGGTGCCGTGCTTTCTCTTGGAAGCCAATGTTTGGTTGAGAAGACAATGCCAAGCTAAATATTTTCTCTGCATAAAAATCCCTTTAATTTTTCAATCATTTGGCAAACATCTCCTCCCTCCCGCCCCTCACCCTTCTGTTCCTCCCTCCCCTCACTCACTACCCCTGGTGGGGCCTCTGCGATACCCGGTATCTGAGCAGGAAGATACTGATGGGCCACACAGGCGCTTCCAGAACTGCATAGAATGGGTTTTGCAGATGCACACCTCATTCATGCGTCAGTATTGTCTTTCTAGATGTTATACTTGGATATTTGAGGGTGATACCTACATGGCCTCCCATACCCCTACCTTTGTCAGTTCCATTCATTAAGGCCTGGTTAAAGGGGCCTTGTGGCCGGGCACGGTGGCTCGTGCTTGTAAGCTTCAGCCTATGAAGTGGCCGGGGCTAGGGATTGCGGTTCGAGTCCTGCCTGGGGCCCGTAATGAGACCTATTTCCAAAAAAAAATAGCTGGGCATGGTGGTGCATGCCTGTAATCCCAGCTACCTGGGAAGCTGAGGCTGGGGATTGCTTGAGTCTGTGATACCCCAGGCAACGAGAGCCTGCAGTCCCACGGGCAAAAAATAGTGAGACCTAGTCTCAAAAAAACAAAACAAAACAAAACAACAACAAAAAAAAGGGGCCTTGTGCTGCCCCGCCAGGGCCAATGGGTAGCAGCAGTTCTCTATTGCTCTATGCGGAGGGCTGGGCTGACCAGTCCCCCTCGCTTCCTGAGTAACCCCTAAGAAGGATGTCCTCCTCTTACTCTTTGTTTCAAGACCTGAGGGTTCTCAGGGCTTCAGGCTTCCAAATTCCTCTGCATTTGGGGTAAGCTCCCTTCATTCTGCCCCACTATGGTTGGGCCCCCATCACCCCCTCCAGTGCGATATCTACCCTCCCAACATGCTCTCTGCACTCAGGCCCCCTCCCCACCCCCTTGCATGTTACCAGGAATGAACTTGGCTTTGCCACATCCTCAGTTTGAACTTGACCCAGTTCCTCCACCCTGGAAGCTTGACTCTCCATACCACGAGACAGAGATGAGGCATAGCTGAACAGGACTTGCAGAATGAGTGGCTAAATGAAGAAATAAACAACTGGATGGGTGGGCTTGGTGGATGGGTGGATGAGGGAGTGAATGAGTGACAGTGGCAGGGAGACCAGGACTATAAATGGGTCACCCCCCCCCCGTGCCTGTGCAAGGAGATGAGTCTGGTTAATAAGTGTGAAGTGGCATGAAACTGGCCTCCAGAGCTCCTCACTGGGAAGGGGTCAGTCTTCCTGCTACTCATCGGTGATAAAGGCTCCTTCACCCATAGAAGGGTGCCCCTCTGGACCTGGCCAACTCAATGGATCAGATTTCTGGCTTTGTGGTTTTGTGTCTTAGGACCTTGAGCAAGTTGCTTCCTTTCCTTGATTTTCTCATCTCTAAAATGGGGTGATGGTACCTCTCTTGTCAGGTTGGAGAATGTGAACACCAGTGTCTATCTGAACACAAGACATTGATTATGTATTAGTTCTTGTCTCCATGAAGGAGGAAAACATGACCTCCAGGCCAGACATGGAGCACTGAACCTCAGTGGGCACCAAGGGCTGAAGGCCACCTCAGGGTGTGGAGGGCATCTCCTCTCTCTACAGAGGGGGCACTTGCTGGGACATGCAGGACTACTGCCCAGAGGACAACGTCGGACTGCTCTTCCTTCCTGGGCCAGCTTAGATCCCAGCATGATGTCACGAGAGATTCAGAAAAGTCCAGGCCAGGAGAGGATTCAGAAAAGTCCTTCTAGGTAAGAAGAAGGAACTTCCTAGAAAGAACCACAACTGAAATGCTGATAGGAGCAGGCTGGTGAGAGTACTCACTGGGGTTAGCCATAGCTTCGCAAGGTCTACAATCGCGGCCACCCAGAGGTCAGTGCTGGTGAGGTTCTGGCTGACTGGTAGCCTGAACTGTGTGTCTGCTGCTTCTTCATCTGCATGGTAGTGAAAACAGGACCCATCTTGGTGCTTGGAATAGAGCCTGGTGCATAGAGAGCAACTTGTCAGGGCTACTACTGGACCTGGTCCTCAGTTCTTCTCTCCTTGCAAGAGGCCCAGACAACCTTCAGGACCCACTGCTCTGGCTTGGCCAAGTGACTGACCTTGACCGCTGGTACACAGGTAGGTGGGGCAGTGTTTTCACTTGTAGAGCTTTCCCTTTCTTCCTCTTTCCTTCCCCCCTGCCCCTTTACCGTGAGAGTGAATTCACAATCACGGGAATTTTTCAGCCCAGGACCTGGGATTCCAGACACTTGGAGCCCAGCCAACTTCGACCAAGTGCAGGTAGGCCATAATCCCATCTAATGAGAGCAAGAAGTAAGTATATGTTAGGATCAGCCAAGAGATATTGGGACTGTTGTTGCAATAGCAAGAGCTGACAAGTGTAGCCATTATTACTACTGTTATTTCCATCTTGTAGAGGAAGCTCAGAAAGGTTGAGTAATAAAAGGGTGGGCATGAGATTCAAATTCAAATTCATTTGCTCCTTCAGTGATTATTTAGTTAGCATCTACACTCTAGCAGGCATTGAAAAGCAACAAAAGGCTCCGCTTTCATGGAGCCTCCATTGAAGTGACTAGAAAGAGAGAAATACAAATCAATTAGTAAATAAACAAGAAAATTCCCAGTAGCCATAGATTGCTTGAAGGATAGAATATAGGGCCATGTAAATCATGACTGGGGAAGGGGTGAGGGGCTAACTTGGTGAGTCAGGGAGGACTGCCCCCAGGGAAACAGGAGAGGTTAAGGATGAAATGCAACCACCAGTCTAGGAGAGAGACAGGAGAAGAGCAGGGCCAAGCAGAGGGAACAACAGCTGCGAAGACTCAGAGGCTGGAAGAAACCTGAAGTGCTCCAGAACAGGACTGGCCCCATGTGGCCAGAGGGGTGGGAGGGGCCGAGCAGGAAGATGTGGAAGACAAAGGCAGATCCTCAGTTGTGTCATCTGCAGGACATGATGAGTTTGGTATGTATTCTAGTACCTGGAGGATTTTGAGCAGAGGAGAGATGTGTCTGGCTTCATATTTTTAAACTGTCTTGATTGTGTCTGGGGGAAGGACTGCAGAAGGCCAGCTGGAGACCATGACAGGAGTGTGGGAGAGAAATGTGGTTGGGCCCCCAGGGTGATCAGGAGAATAAGAAAGCAAGTAGGCAAACTGACATGAGATTTACTTTAGAGGGAGAGGTCACTAGAGGCTGGCAGGGGGGAATGAGATAAAGAGATGACTTGAGGATGACCTTCATGTGACCTTGGTAGGGTGGTACCAGACACTGAACCAGGGAAAGTGGATGTCGAGGTGAGTCCAGAGAACAGTGGGAGTGCTGTGTCAGACACCCCTTGCCAGGCCTGGTAGCCCCCCAGGGAGTTGCTGAGCAGGTAGTGGGTGTACTGAGCCAGAGCTCAGCCTGGAACTCAGGGCTTCACTGGCACGGGTTGGATTTAAGGGGAAGGGATGCCATTGCCAGGGAAGTGGCAGGAGGGTGCAGGGCTGTGCCTTGGGTTCCATGACAGCTGGTGAGCAATGCAAGTTAGAGGAGCCTCTAAAATGGCCTGAGAAAGAGAAACAGCTTACACCCTAACTAGTGAGAGAGGTGAAGGTCACGGCCAACGAGGCATGAAGACCCTGAAGCCTGAGACCACCTTGTGTGGCAGTGACCACCACCCCCACGTAATGACCAGGCCCTGGGGATGTGGCTGGTCCTCAGGGATGTGTACGGTGAGGATAAGACTCAAGACTTAGTGTGAACAACAGAATATAAAGCATCTCGTTAATAATGTCTACACGGCCACATGGCTACATGTTAAAGTGGTAATATTTGAGAGATATCGGGTCAGACACAGTGACACAATTCTTTTTATTTTAAAAATGCAGTTGTTAGAAATTCTAAAGTGACCATGTACTCATATTGGAGGCCCACACTGGACCTCGATGGGACCCTGGAGGGGCCATGCCAGTGTACCCCACACCCCTCCACATAGGGATCCGGCTGCTGAATCATCCCCATGGCTGTCCCCCAGGGGCCCTGGTCTTCTCCAACCTGGACAAGGTGTCAGATTTTTCTGCAAAGACTCAAACTGACAAGTTCTCACTCCAGCCCATCCGGACCTGCTTTTGCCTGGAACCACATGCAGTTTTCATCAGGAAAAAAAATTACACACAACATGAAACTAAAGAAAGGAGCAAAAATTTCCCTGACGTACTGCCAAGCAACTGTTCCACTTCCTACAACGCCCTGCAGTTTTCTTTAAACACAAAGACGTTTGCCACATGGTCACTTGAAATCATTTGGGAAAGTGTCAAAAGACCATCCATGGGGCTGGGGGTGGGAGGTGTGAGATTTCCCCATGCCCTGTAATGGTCTGGGGCAATTACCTGAGACCACCTTGTCTGGCAGTGACCACCCCCACCACACACACATAATGACCAGACCCTGGGAATGTGACTGGTCCTCAGGGATGTGCACGTGAGGGTAAGACTCAAGGCTTCCCCTGGCTCCCCTGGGGGTGGTTCCTGCTATCAGGTACCTGTCGGTCCCTAGAATCACCAGACTCTGAACTTGTAAGGTGTGACACTGGGTGCTGTGTGGTCCCAGGGCCACCTTGGGTCTCTGAGCAATTATCATTTCTCCTCAGAGCTGGAATTGGCACTCAGCAGAGTCAGGCAGTTTGGGAAAGTGTGATGTTCCCTGCCTGCCTACAGCCTAGATCAGGGAGTGCCGCCCGGCCCTGGGGCTATTAAACAAGGTGGCTGTCGGTGGAGTAAGATGGGGAGTCAGAGTAGCAAAGCTCAGAGAGATGGCACAAAGAGTTTAGAGACTGGGAGAACAGAGAGTCTAGAGACTTGGAGAACAGAGAGAGCACAAGTAAGAGTCACCTGGTCACCAGGTGGGGAGAGGTCTGAAGGGGGCTCAGAGGGAGAGGTAGAAGAGAGTATGTTCATTCATTCACTGGTGGCACTAGTGGGTCATATCTGGTGAGGGCAGCACATCTGGTGTCTGTCCTCCTGGGCTTCTAGGCTCGCTGGGAAGACATTAAACAAAGACTGTGATTGTATTTATAATGAAAACTGCAAGTGCAACAAAGGATAGGGCTGTGATGCTATGAAATCCCCAACAGAAACATTTGCGATAGGCTGGGAAATCACACAAGCCTTCCTTGAAGAAATAACATTTGAGCTGAGATTTGAAGGGTGATTCGGGGTTAACTGCACAAAAGGGAAACTCGGCAGCCAGGGCATGTGCAAAGGCCCCGAGGCAGAGGGAGCAGTATGGATCCGAGGAATAGAGAGCAGTGTGACTACAGCAGGAACTGTTAAGGAAAGGATGGTAGGAGATAGGTCTGAAGAAAAGGGCAGGGGTCGGACCATAGGGGGCCTCCTAGAAATGTCAGAAACTGATGGGGAAGTAGAGTTGAAGCCAGAAGCTAGAAAAAGCAGGAGCCTTGTTCATTACCAAGGAGAGCAGCTGCGTGGTGACACATGGTGGAGGCAGTGGTGCAATATAGCACTAAACCATGAATGGATCAGAGTCAGATAGGTCTGGGTTCACACCCCCAGATAGTTTTGACTTCATGGGGCTATCATGAAGATGAAGTGAAATAATACCTGGCTGTGCTTAGCAGAGCATTGGCATGGGTTCGGTGAACACACACCACCTTTAGTATTAGTCTATTGTTAATACTGTGGAGCTGAACAGAGGACCCAGACGGAGGCCCCACATATTGCTGAGACAGGGTCAGGAAGAGTCCCTGGGGGACCGGTCTTGGTGAGAGGCAGAGCAGTATCAAGGGTAGCTTCTGGGGCCAAGCTGCAGGTCTGCCACCACAGCCTGAAACCCTACGTCTCATCTCTCTTTCCACCTGCACATCAGGCAAGTGGGCATGAAGGGTTGGGCTGTTGACTGGTGCTTCCCACGAGGGATGTGCCGAGAGGGACCCTCTGTCCTGGTGTCTGCTTCCAGCCTCTGCTTAAGAGCTTGCATTAAAGAGAGAAGAGCCCCGGCCCCAGCTTCTGAGTTCCGTCACCCTTGCACCTTCTGGACAAAGCCTCCAGGCAGCCCTGGAGAAGTTCTGCTGCCAAGATTAGCATCAAAGGCCCACAGACCTCAGGGCTGTGGACACGGGGTTTAGAGTGTGTTAAGCTTCTCAAAGACTCCCCCATTTTGAATCTGCCTTTAGAAATGATTTCTTTTCAATTTCAAAGGTTTGGGGTTGTTTTCTAAACGCTGCCTACGTGTGAAGAAATCTGAACAAAAGAACTTGGGGATTTGGGAGGTAATTAGTATACATGTAATATTTATTGCTTTTGTCTTAATTATAAAAGTAACATATGCTCAACCTGAAAACTTGTAAAACACAGAAAAGATAAGTGACCTAAATCCACAGATAGTCATGTGTCGATGTGGGAGTAGATAGGTATGTGTTTACAGTGTCGACCAGCCACTTGAACCACTGCTTGAACCACTGCACTATAGTCCTCAAATCAGAAGGTAGTACTGTCATCCCAGCTGCAGAGACAGAAAGGGAAGCTCAGAGCAGCTACACAGGTTGTTCAAGGTCACCCACGCTAGGTAAGAAGCGGAGCCAGAATCGAAATCTGGGCCTGTTCGACCCTAAGTGTACCCAGATCCCACCCCAAGAGCCCCCCTGCTTGCAGCCTCTGCTCACCGTCTTGCCCTCTGCCAGGATCAGCATGGACGGTGCCAGCCACACTCTGCTCATGGCATCACCAGCCTGTTTGCAGCCCACCCTTTTCACTTTGTAACAGATCATGTCTATTTTCCCCAATCAACATATATTCTTCTTCAATGCTATTTTTAAAGTCTGCTTCGTATTCTGCAGTGCAGGCTATAGTGGTTTTCCAGCATTCATCCCAGCATCCTTTGGGAACTTGTTGGAAATGCAAATTCTCAGGCCCTACCCCAGAACTATAGCAGCAGAGCTGGTGGGGGGGGGGTAGCAGGCAGAGGAGGCAGGAATCTGTTTTTACAAGCCCTCTGGTGATTGGGTGTAGGCTCAAGATGAAGGGACCCTTCAGATAATCTGTGTTTCTCTAACCTGATGCCCCGTGATGGGTCCATTGAGGTCGTTTCAGGTTTGAGCCATCAAAAATCAGGCAAAATAAGCATCCTCCCTTGCCCATATCTCTGAAGATTAAGGAGGTGGGTTTTAAATAAAGCAGGTGCTGAGACTGGTCCCAAACAAACAGACCCCACACACGGATGCATGTTATAGGATGCTCAGTAAAAGCAGCAAGGTACAGGTCAGACTAAGGCAGTATTCCTCTCCCCACAGGACCCCTGGGCGGGGGTTGGGGGATGGAAAGGAGGAAAGTCTCCAGGCCTGGAGTCACCTGTGGGGACAGCTCCTCCTGCAGACAGCCCAGGCCCCAGTGAGGATGAGGATGCTGGATGCGGGATGTGGGATGCAGGATGCGGGATGCGGGATGCGGGATGGAGGATGTGCTCCAGGCCTTTTCTCAGTTTCTGGGCACTGGTGCATCATGGCGGAGCATTTATTAAAGAGACAGCTGCTGCCTGGGCCCACCCAGCAGGGGGAGGGCAGAGGGGCGCAGGAGCTGCGAAGATGGATCTAAAGGGCAGGTAGGCCCCTCACCTCCCAGCTGGCGATTTCATTAGGCAGGGGCCCTGTGGAGTGGTTCATGCCCCACTCCTCAAGGCTGCCTGCCAAACTGCAGCTCGTTAGCCTGAGGCCGAGCCCCGACTTCTGGAATGAACCCTGGGGGTCTCCTGGGGTCCTGGAAGACACCGCCCACCTGATGGCCGAGGGGAGATCTATCGACAGGGCACTTTGCTGGCTGTCTGGAGCGCAGGCCGACACGGATGCTGCCAGTTCTTATTTCCCCGCCAACTCTCCAGCCGCCTGTTGGTGGGAAAACGTATCTGGAATCTGACGGGCTGAGGAGTGACTGAACCAGGAGCTGAGGGAAGCAGTGCACTCTTGGGGGTGTCAGTTCCCTTGCTTGTAGAATGGGAGCCACCATTCCTGTCTCGTGAGAGGTGGGAACAGATGTGGGTTATAAACTGTGAAGCCTGCATAGTAGGTGGCTTCGGTGGTGCCATCGCTGTTTTGTATTTCTAGATGCTGCTGCTGATCAGAGGGAAGCACTGATGGCTGGGGACACAGCGGCCTGGCTTCAGACCTCACCTCTGCCCCTTAGTGACTGTGACATGGTGGCGGAGTCACATCTGCTTTCGGGGCTTCTATTGCCCCACAGTAAGATGGCGCTGATACCTGCTTTTTCTATTGCCCCACAGTAAGATGGCGCTGATACCTGCAGGCGGAGGGGAAGAGAGAGGGGGCTGGCAGGGTCTGGCGCACAGCATCACCACAATCTGTTTTTTCATGTCAAACAGAGAGTTTTGTAGTCTGGCTTTTCCAGTTAATGTATAGCTTTGGACACCTTACTTTAATCGCTCTGTGCCTCAGTTTCCTCAACTGTAAAATGGGGAAAGGATAGTACATGCGTGTAGAATGCGCATGAGAAAGTCATGTTCTAAAGATGTGTTTGCTTAGCTATTATTATTCCTGCCATCTTTCCAGATGTGGTGAAGCCTAAGTCCCCGTATCACTCAGAAATCTGGGAGCGTCGGGGCTGGTGCCCTGCAGTTTCCACTGCACAGTTCGTGGGCAAACACAGCCAGGCACCAACTCTGTGGGGTCACTATAGGCCTGTGGGTGCTTGGATTTGACTTGGTGGATCTTATACAAAGAGAGGCCGTGGCATTGAAAAGCCAGGAGGGGTGAAGGCCCCGGAAAGGCCAGAGGGCGCAGACAGCCCCCTGCTTCCTCCCAGCTGGGAAGCCAACCTCTCCACCAGTCTAGTCTGACAGCATCTCAGAAGAGAGCCCCACTGACAGCCCCTCCCCCACACCCTCCAGAAAAGCGAGACTTGGGGGAAATTTCAGGTTAAAGCTGGCCCCCAAGTTCCACCGTGGGTTATTCAAAGGAGAGAAAGAATACCAATCAATGGGAGCCGGGCTTTACGGAGCGGTGCGTCTTGTCTGTAACCCGAAGGGATCAATAGGAGATGCATCTTTGGGCCTATTTTTTAAGCTCGATACCATGGATGCAATTTGGTTGACAATTATGAACAATCAGTTATCGTGCACAGTCTGCTCCCACCGCCAGCTGCCCGTCCGGGCAATCATGAGCTATTACCGGGGCGGGCAGCGCTGGCCAGGGTCTGGCTGCTCTCCTGCGCTCACCGATGATCGCTCAGAGGTAAAAGGCGTTTGCTGATCAATTGAGTCATTGGGACAGAGAAGTTATGAACGCTCCGATACAGAAGCCTGGCTTCTTAAGTTTTCGGACCCATTAGCCAGGGAGTAGGTTACTATTGATTAAGTCATCTATCTCCCTGACACTGGCAGTCTCCGGGGCCAAGGTTGAGACTTGCAAGAGTCCAGAATATCAGGTGGCCCTGGCTGTCTCCAGGATACAGAGGCATGACTGTCATTGGGTGGATGGATGCCTGAGTTGGGTAGATAAAAAATACTGTGAGACTGTGGGGCACCTCTGGGCGTTAGGTGCCCCAGAGGCAAGCCTGAGCTAGAGTTTGTCAGTTCCCTCATGGGGGATGTTAGCCCAAGACTCACAGCTGGTGCCTCCTCACTGAAAGGATTGGGGGGGGGGGTTTTCTGGAACACCCCAGGAGCAGCCATTTACAGAGTGACTGAGTTTTAGGGCCTCAACCCTTTTTGGGTCACAGACCTCTTTGGAAAACTGGTGTTGCCTTGCCATCTTTTCACTAGAAAAGTGTTTACATTACTCAAGGTTGGCATATTATTTTAGGGGGACCGTGAACCCTGGGATAAGACTGTCAAGTCTAGGGTTTTGAGATCAGAGGTATCTGAACTCCTCACCATTTGCAAGCTGTGTGAGCCAACGCAATCGTCTTATTTCTGCAAGCCACGCTTTGCTTCCTAGTGTGCGAATGGTACCAGTATTGACCTCAAATTGCAAGATAATCCATGAGCTCCTGTCATCCATACACCTAAGTGTGTAGTAGCTGCTGGATAAACACGAACCGCTGTCACCATTGCTATAAATAATAATCGTTGGTAGGAAATGGCTGTGAATCATGGGATCTCTCTTAAGTCCACCTGTAAAAATGGGTTTCTGATGGGACCTACCTCACAGACATGCCTTGAAGAGTGTTACTTGAAAGGGTGCATGCAAAGTGCCTAGCTCAGACCTGGCACAGTGGGGATGCTCATTGATAGGAGCTGTTTAATATGATGATGGACGTTCCTATTATTTTACTAGAAAATATTTGCAGCTGTTAAATGAGGACCTCCCATCTGCCCAGGAGTGACTGGGGCTGGGGGGGATCAAGGCCTTGCCGAAAGACCAGTGATCACGATTGGGGTATTTGTGATAGACTCTGGCAGGGAGTGGAGGGTGGGGAGGCAACAACAAAAAATGGTTTAAGTTCCCAATCTCAACTCTGAGGTGGGTAAGCTGTGTGACCTAGCTAAGCTGCTTTCCCTCTCTTTGCAGCACTTTCCCCAAGTGTATGGTGGAAGATTGAGCTTGTGGATCTCAAACAGGCTAGACCCTAGCTCACTGCTGGAGAGGTTTCCTGTCACTAACATTGGGTCTGGACAGGCATGGCTTGATGCTGAGGGTGGACCAGGAAGGGGAGCAACAACTAGGGCAAAGATGGAGATATTTCATCTTCTCTATCTCCTCCTTAACCTTCTCCTTTCCCTTAGAAAAGTAGGGCTCATCTATGCAGGTATCTCCTGGAGCTTTCCAGATGTTGTGGACTGGTTCTCTCATTAGAGCTGGAAACGCTGGTGGTTACTACAGTTGCCAGCTGACACCCATCCCAGCAGGCCAGATCATGGGGATCATCTCTCCATCCTCTTCCAGTCTTACCTGAGACAGGGAACTGTGGACATTCATCGGGCCATCACATGCTTGATACCAAGGTGAGGGAACTCCCAGCCTACTCATCTACTGTTTGCTTAAAGATTCCTCTGAGCCTTAATTCCCGCTTCTGTGGAGCAGAACGACTTACCCTTGCTTTATCCGACCTCTCTGTGACAGCAACCTCTCCATGGAGAGCAGGGCAGTGCTGGACCCTCACCATTCCTTTGGTTGAGCCAGTTCATCCCAGCCACATGTCCTCTTAGCCCTCATGAGGACATGCTTCTGCCCAGGGGTTGTTAGAGGCAATTATTCCTCCTTCTGGACTTGCCTGTCTCCTCCAATGTCAGCCTCCTTCCACCCCAGTGTTTCTCCCTAATTGCAGAACCCTGATGCCATCTCCCCACCTTTCATTCCCACCTCCTTGCCAGTCCCTGATTCAGCATTCATCCAGACCCTTTCCGGCCTTGGTCTCCAGCTCCCACACTCCTCCTGTTCCTTCTCTCAGTAACCCCAGCTCCAGTCCTTCTTCTGAAACTGTTCTTGTTCTTTTTCCCAGTCTGTCTTCCTAGGAAAAGTAGGAGTAATGGGGGCTTCTATTACTGGCCTGAATTATTAGAAGCATATTATCTAGGAAGCGGGAGGTAACAATTCAGTTCACACAGTGTGTGTGCATTAAGGCCCCTCTTATGATTCCTGAGAACTGGGTGACTTTCCTTGAAAAACACCTCTCACTGTTTGAAACCATTTATTTACATGACTTTCTGTTCATGTCTAACTTCCTCACCAGACAGCATGCTCTGTGACGCTAAGGCCATCTGAACTGGCCCTGGTAGCCCTTGTAGTTATGGGTCTGTCCAAGTGCCTCTGTCCATGGTCATGTTACTGATATTGAACAAAGGAGCAGAAAAATGGATGGATGGTTAAATGCATGGAGTGTATAAAGGGAAAGTAAAGACTTTCTACAGCAGCAGCTTCTCCCAGCAGTGAGTTCTAAATAAAGTCAGAAGAGAAAGGAGCCTTACAACCAGAGATCAGTGTTTTGTGAGTTCCTGGGAGGACTCCCACCTCAGAATCAGAACCCAGACCTCCTTCCAGCTATGGACATTATCAGCAGGAGCAGCATGGAAACAGAAGATCCTGGAGGGCACCCCTTTCTCCCAGTCTTGTAACCCTGCCCCCCTCCTCCTTCCTATTGCATAACCTTGTATTCTTGTCTCCCTCACCCCAAACCATTTTGCTTTTAGGAAACGACTAGATTCGTTCAGGAGCACCTGAGACTTCACTGAATTCTGTTCCCAGACTATTTGCTTTTCAGTGACCAGAAAAAATTACTTAAGTCCAAGGGGGTGATGCAGAGGTGGTGAAACAGCAAGTGCTGCGTGAAGGCTCTTCCTAGAGTCAGAGAAAAGGTCTTTGATAAAAGGTCTTGGAGCCTGCTGGTTGGTGTCCTGTGGGCAGGTTTGTGGGCCAGACAGCTTCCCTTTCCAACCCTCTCCAACACTGGCATCAGTTCCAGGAATGTTCTTTACTTCCAGAATAGGGCTGGAGTCTCAAGGGTGGGCATCATGGTGGGTTTTTCCAGAACCCAGCAGCAGGTTCTCCACACCCTTCCTCCCTAGCCGAGGGCCCTTTCCCTGCCCAGCCGGCCTGGCCAGGAGCCCCTGAATCAGCCCTTTCCAGAGATGCAGCTTCTGCAGAGGGGCACTGACAGCCAGGCTGCTAGGAAGCAGAACCGGGTCTGCAGGCAATGCTGAAGCCCTCCCAGCAGGCAGGCAGGGGCTGGTGGGAAGAAAGGTGGGAGGAGCCAGAGCAGGCATTTAGCATCGGAAACACAGCCCCCTCAGGTCCTTGCAAATTCTCCCTTCAAACAGCCTCTCAGAAGGCCCAGATGGTTATCAGTGACCCCAAAGGGAACCCCGGGAGTGGGGGTGGGTGGGTTGAGATGTGTTGAGAGAAAAGGGGCCTTTTCCCAGCCTCCCCAGGGTGGAGAATTGCTCTCCCAAAGAAAGGCAGACCCACTCCTGCCTAAGTGGCTGGTTTGCACAGCACATTCATCTGGTATTCATGAGTCTGGCATTAGCTCTAATGCAAGGCACCGAGGGCTCCATCTGTGAGACTCAGCATGGCCTTGCCGCTCCCTCCCTGGCCACTCTGTGAGTTCCCATTAGTGAAATGAACACACAGAGCTCAGATGACAGAGGTCCAGACGACCAGTTGGGTATGCACAGGTGCATATACACACAGGTGCGTGCACGCACATGTGTGCACACACTCACACACATACATGCATATGAAGGCACACTGAGCTGAGTTTTGACCCTATGTTTGTATCAAGGTGGCAAGAAAGCCACCTCCAAATCCAGCTAAATGGCCTCATGGGTCTGCTTGGAACTGCAGTGTCACAGGTACCTGGAGAGCCACAGAGAGTCACCCACAGCCAAGAGCCTTCTGCTCAAGTCCCAGCTCACCACCGGGACTCGCTGAGCATCAGTGCTCTGTGCGGTGCTGCCTCAGGTGTGCACATGGATGGTGTTGTTCCTCCATGTCAGGAAACTAAGATCACGGAACCTGTTTGCATCCTGCAGCTAAGAGGTGAGAGGTGGGATCCAGCAGACCTGTGAGGTTTCCTGCCAGATGCCAGCCAGTCTTGCCACTCTGCCGCTGCTCCAAATCGCCTCTGTTCTCTCATCTGCAAGATGGTAGCTCAGCGTCTCCTAATTGCTACACAGGATGGGAGAGGATGCTGGCACACACTCACATATACATGCATGCATACATACATACATACATACAGGCACACAACCACACATAGATACATGCACACGCATGCACGTGCACGTGCATCCATGTATACATATGCACTCACTGGGGATTTTAAGTCTCTTGGCCCTTGTTAAATTCTAGCCTGGGGATTCAGATTGAGGTAGCAGAGAACATTCTTCTTACTATGAAACCTCCACTTCAGTAACATGAAGTTATTGAACTTATATATTATACATTCAATTATAATATGTTATTATAATGGTGGGCTCCAGCAGGTGCTGCTTTCCACACCTTACCTAGGGGGCTTGACATAGGACTGGTGGGAGCTGCTCTTGTCAGGGTGCACCCCCAGGTGACTGCAGGAGACAGAAGACACAAGCTACAGGAAGGAGCAGAGGGCCAGGCAGGCCAGCCAAGATGGGCACCTGCATGCCTGGGACCCTTCCCTGCCCCAGGCTGACCTCATAGCGCCCTTGCTCTGGAACCTGGGGTTTTGCCATACTCTATCCCCAGGCCTCTCCCACTTGGAGGAACCCTGGACTGCAGGATGTACAGCCTGCAGTGTCTGAAACTGGGGCGCTGGTGAACACCAGAGAGAAGGAAAGATTCATGACCTTTCCAGGAATGAAATCAGTCCTTAGACCTCTTCCAGTTCTTACTGGCAATCTTTGCAGACTTCCTTTGGCGTGTGAACGAAAGTGGAACAGACATGTTTTGGAAGACGCGCTCCGAGCCAGACCTGACAATACCTACAAGGACTCAAAATGACGAATTTCTGAGGGCTTTCACTTGGCCCCCTGACTCATTGCCTGGAGGGCAAAAAAAGCCAGAGAGAAGGATCTGAGGCATCTAATCCTTCAGTCCCAGGTTCTTGCCCACCCAGATGTCACTGGGGTCACCCGCCCTCTCCTCCTCTTCCCGCATTTAACGCCTCATCTCTCATCTTGCTGCCATCTCTCCCAGCTCAGTTCTCCCAGAGTCTTGTCCAAAGAACATTTGCTCTGTTCCATGGGACTTAGGGACCACTGAGGAAACCGATGAGAGGTGCCCAGGCTGCTCCGGAGCCTGGAGGCTGAAGCTTCCAGGCCTGGGCGGAGCAGGTAGCAGTGAGGAGCAGGATGCCCCTTGTTCAGAGCAGCCTTCTTTGTCCACCTCTCCCAGTGAGTCCTGCGACACCCATCTGCTGGGTGGGGGTGGGGTGCCTGTCTGCTGCTGCTTCCACATGGTGATGTCCCAGCTATGGAATCGGGGGATGTGTGTGTTTCCAAGTGGCAGAGATTCTAGTAGACACTGCAGTGTGAGGAAGCTGACCTGCCAGGCCCTATGTCCCGAAGAAATGGGGGAGACCACAGGAGGGGTGAGTGAAAGCCCCAAGAAAGATGAGTCGGCTGGGAGCCACCCTCTTGTTGAAGCGCCCTCATATTCCCCTTTTTCTGCTCAGGCCCATGAGTAGGAATCTAAGGCCTCCTCTCCTCCCTATATCTACAAGCCTCTTAGCGCCACTCTTTGGAAGAGATTATGCCCCAGCCCGGTCCCATCTGGTTGTAGGAGCCGTGGCCTTTATAAAGGTGAATGTACACATATGTGTGTATATACACACTCGTGTTGTTCATGTATGTGCATGTTACATGCACATAAGACCGTGCTCATATAGGTGTAGAACACATGTAAGTATGTGTACAGGCTTAATATGAGTTTTTAAGGCACACCCGAGCCCAAAGCTTAGTATATCCTCAGCCTGCCCTCCTGCCAACGCCTTTCCCACCTGGGGAAGGGCCTCCCAGGCCCTGCTCTTCTCAGTCTCCACACTCCTAGGAGCGCTCATTCTTGTTCACTGCTTCCTTCCTTCCCCCGTCAAGATAAAACTCCCAAATCTATACCTCTGATCTCTGGCCTCTTTTCCAAGCTCTGAAGTCTCATTTCAAAGGAGAGTCTGTGCTACCTCTCAAACCCATTGGTCCCAAATCGCCCCTAACAACCCTCTTGCCCAAATTGGTTTTCCCTGAGGTTTAATCTGTGGAGATTCACATCACCTTGCTGCCGCCTCCTTTGCTCTCGGCCTCACCTGCCACGGAGGCCTGTGCTTCTTTGTAAGAAGCATCTACTTCTCCCTCTCCACCAGCTTCATTCTAGACCCCAGTCAGCACAGGCCTGTCCCACTCACCTACTCCCGACTGCCCCCCCCCCACCTCCCTAGTGCCCAGCGCTCTGGCCCGGGTATCCCCAGTGCAGAGAGAAAGCTAAGTTCCTGCTTTCCCTTTGTGAAAGCAGGAACTTAGTCCACACCAGACCTGCTGCTGGGTCCTGAGGCTTCAGGAACCAGATCTCTCCTCCAATGCTGGCTGCGTTTCCAGGCCTTTCAGAATCACACAGTGGTTTTCAGAGGGTTATCATGGACACGGTAAGGCAGCGTGTGGAGGTACAGCCTAGTGTCTTTTCTTTAATATCTGTTCTATAAATATGCTTTTTTATATTGTGGGAAAATGCATATGTATTAGGTAAAGCGTGTATTCTTTGGATTTTAGTTTCTTAGTTTGGGGGGGGGGAAATACTGTGTGAGCTATGTGTCTATGTGTGTGTGAGAGAGACGGAGAGGGAGAGAGAGAATTTGCAAATGTATAGAAAAATGAGTGTTGTGAATAACTAACTGCATGCACAGAAATGCTTTGACTTATCCATCTTGTTTTTCATCCCCCATCCATTCATTCAGCACACATCTGCTGACTTTATGATGTGCCATGTATTGATTCGAATGTGGAGAGAGACCAAGTGTTATCCCCTAAAGATTTTGGTATCAGATGAACTTCTCAAGTTGTAAACCCAGAGAAAAGTCCAGATTCTTCTGTCCAACCCAACTCCTGCACTCAGAGTCCAGGGGATATAACACTGCTCTCAAAGAGGACTGACTGGCCCCTGGCATCAGCAGGGGCCACCTCTCCTGGAGCTGCTGCCCTGGAAATCTCCAGGCTCCTCGGAGTGCTTGGCAACCTTGAGACCCTGTCCTCTGCCACCTTCGCTCCGCAGAATGCGGAACCCCAGTCAGCACAGATGATGACCTGGGCAGAGATGAGGCAAAGCCCCCCACACCCCAGACCCCGAGGAAATCATGCCTTTGTGGGGGAGGGGGAGGCTGGGGTCGAAGAGATGCCATCAAACTGAAGTCTCTCCAATTTACTTTCAGGAAGGAGCTCCATTAACGCGAGCGTTTGGGGAAAAAAACAAAAACACTAATCACCATCCGAAATGTACATGCTATTTCCCATCTGGTGTGTGGAATTGGATCGTCTCGGGAGTCTCGAAAAAATGCAGCAGATGGGCTGGGTTTGGAGCTCGTCTCCCCACAGGCAGTGGGGAGAAGAGGAAGAGGCTTGGCACAGGGAGCCAGCCTGGTTGAGGGATGGTGGGCCCCACCGGGCCCCCATCAACTGGGTCCTGGAGGAACCCTCCCTGCTGTCAGATGCTGGACGCAGCCTGAGCAGCTGTGCTGGCCACCCCCGTGGCTTCTGGTCCACTCTGGGAAGTGGCGGCCCATGTTCTCCATTTGCAGACACTCAACTCCAGCTCAGGCTGCAGTGGCATCAGGGAAAGATAAAGGGTTCGATGAGCTTCCCTGCATGCATCTGGCTGGCTGCTCACGAAGGGTCATAGTTGGTGCTGTCCGGAGTCACCAGGAGGCCCAGGGAGGTCCGGGGGAAGCCTGAGCCCGGTATCTGCATGCCTGAGTTCTTGGCTTGGCATGCTGGGGCTGGGAGTGCTCCAGGAGGAGCGGCAAAATGACAGGCTTCTGCTGGGAGGCTCTTGGCTTGGCCTGCCAGGCTGAGGGCCGAGGTGCCCCCGGTCTCTATGCTGCACCATGGTAAAAGGACATCTGTGTCTCAGACAGTAGTTTATCCTGTGACCTTTGAGTAGAGTCTGAAAGAGGGGCACATGTGCCATGGGTTGGACAGCTCCCAGCAGGTAGGGAAAGAAACTAGGAGTGAGCCCTGGCTGCAGTGGCATGCGGCTTAAATCCCAGTCTAGGACGGGAGGCTGAGACTGGGAATCGCTTGATTCTGTGGGTTTCGAGACCTGTCCGGGGCAACATAGCGAGACCTAGTCTCAAAAAATAGCTAGGCATGGTGGTATGCACCTGTAATCCCAGCTACTTGGGAGGCTGGGACTGGGATTGCTTGAGTTTGGGTTACCCAGGTAACAAGAGTCTGCAGTTCCCCAGGCAATATAGCGAGACCTAGCCTCAAGAAAGAAAGAAAGAAAGAAAGAAAGA